>PVJC01026895.1:0-23663 GCA_004026665.1 Murina feae
CACATAATAAAATACAATAAGCCATTCTGTTTAGCAGAGACCCCCTCCAGGAGCAGTGGAGGAGGAACCTCACCTGGAAGGTGGCACACCACGGGGATGCCCAGCTTCTTGAGGTCGTCTGCGTTGCCAATGCCAGAGAGCATGAGCAGCTGCGGGGAGTTGATGGCACCTCCACTCAGAATCACCTCTTCGCTGGCATAAGCCTGGAAGAGACAGCAGGCCCAGAAGGTCACACTTCCCTTCCCAAAGGCAGACAGACGGCGTGGGAAGAGGACGCTCAGGGGGCTGTGTGAAAGCTCCCCACATGCTCGGCTAACGCAGGCGCTCATAAATAAATAAATCATGATTATACTCTGAAACATTCAGCGGCCGCCAGTTAGTAATGATGGTCTTAGAAACAAGACCGTGGAACTTAAATGAGAAGCCACACGCGAATGAGCAGCTTCCATAAAGCGAGCAATGGGATGCAGGACCTCCTGACACACTGCTAAGTGGAAAAAGCACAGTGCAGAAATACAGAGTATCATCACAGTTACGGTTCTTAAAACCTATCAACTTCTGAAAAGGTATGGAAGGTCCTGGGGACAGCGCCGAGGTGGGGAGCGGCAGACAAGATCACTTATACGGGGCACAACAGGCTTCTGCAGGTGCCTAAACTGGCCTCCACCCAGCTAAGCCCTGGGAAGACCTTTCAGGCCATTGCCACCAGCTGCTCACTCCCCACCACAGTGCCGATGGAGACGAGAGAATGACGACTGCCCATTCCCGCCAGCCATCTGAGCTGCCCAGGTGCCCAGGACTGGGGTGCTTGGCTCACCCTGTGGCTCTGGCCATTCTTGATGTACTCCACGCCCACTGCGCGGCTGCCTTCAAACAGCACCCTGCTCACAAACGTCCGGGCCTCGGCGGTGAGGTTGGGGCGGCTGAGTGCTGGGTGCAGGTACGCACAGGCTGCGCTCCAGCGCTTGCCTGCAGGACAGAGCGAGGATTTCAGGCACAGCCCCTGGCACCTGCGGGGGTGGGGGGTGGGAAGGGGCTGGAGAAAGGGGAAATTTGGCCCTAACCGGTTTGGCTCAGTGGTCTGAAGGGTCCTGGGTTCGATTCCGGTCAAGGGCATGTACCTTGGTTGCGGGCACATCCCCAGTAGGAGGTGTGCAGGAGGCAGCTGATCGATGTTTCTCTCTCATCAATGATTTTAACTCTATCCCTCTCCCTTCCTCTCTGTAAAAAAATCAATAAAATATATTTTTTAAAAAGGGAGAAATTAGTCTTTCCCTGACGGTGTAAGCTCTGCCTTCCAAGTGTGGCTGAGACCAAAAGCCCCCATCCACGGAAACCCACGTCTACCTGGGTGCCCCTGTGTCCTGTGCCTGTTTCCCCATCTGTAAATCTGTCTGGCCAGAGAGCTGACGCCATTATCCACACCCTCAGGGGCCAGAGACCCAGAGGATGCCCATGGTGTCAGGTCCCCTCCAGCTCAGACCAGCCCCAGGTGTCCACACTTACTGACCATGCAAGCAGGAGGGAGGGGGAATAGTAAACTGTTTTTCTAAAGGAAGAACCAGGGAGATGGGGGTGGGCACCTTACGCTACCTTTGTGGATGGTCATGTCCATCCAGCCGAAGCCTTCCTGCTGAAAGCCGTTCATGTCCTCGGTGAGGGGGTAGCCGGCCTGCTGGGCCGCCTCCAAGAATGCCCGGTGCAGCAGGTGGTTGGTCTTACCCCGCGACACATGCAGGGGACCCTGGTCGCCGCGGTATCGGCTGGCGCCCAGCTCGTGGCACTGCGCCTTGCGGAAGTAGGGCAGGCAGTGAGCGTAGTCCCAGTCCGTGGCGCCTTGGCGGTGCCAGCGGTTGTAGTCCTCGGCGTGCCCACGGATGTAGACCATGGCGTTGAGGGACGAGGAGCCTCCCCACACCCGGCCGCGCGGCCAGTACAGCACGCGGCCGTCCATGCCCGCCTGCGGCTCCGTGTGGTAGTACCAGTTGTACTTGTCATCGCACAGGTTGGCCACGAGGGCCGCGGGCATGTGGATCTTCCACAAGAGCCGCTTGCTCCCCGCATGCGTGTCCCTGGGCCCGGCCTCCAACAGCAGCACATGCTTATCAGGGTCTTCGGTGAGCCGTCCAGCCAGCACACAGCCCGCAGAGCCTGCCCCCACCACCACGTGGCTGTACTCGTTTCCGCTCCCGGAGGCCACGCTGGCCAGGGCACGGAAGGCCAGGGGCCACTGCTGCCCCTGCACTCCCCAAGGGCTCAGGTGCCCTCGCCTCCAGCCGCGCAGGACACACCACATGCTTCCAGTCCAAGTCCTCTTATATCCACGGGGGTTCGCTTTTCCTAAAACAGAAAAACAGACCTTCCATGCTTTAATTCAGCATGCAGAGGCAGCATTGGCCTACAGCTGGGCAGCCGCCTGGAGCAGCACAGAACCTCCGCACGCTCACCAAGTAGTCTCCCCAGGGCTGGGAGGGACAGGCCTGGCTAGCATAGCCCTGCCCTGCGGACCCAGGAGGAGGGAGCAGAAGTGTGCACAGTTCTGTCAGTACTGCAAGGTCTGTGCTAGGGCTGGGGCACAGGAGAGAGGCCTGTCCCCAAACCTGGGGAGCCCCCAGTAAGGCTTCTCTGTGACACCTGCGCATGAACCTGTAGCTGGGCAGGAGTCTGTCTGCTGGAGAGCAGGGGAGGTAAGGCTTTCCAGGCTTCTACTCATTCCTCATCCTTTCAAGACAGTTGCTGAGCCACTTCATCCCTAGCAATACACAGAGGACAAGATACCTGCCCTCAAACTGAGGGTCTGGAACCAGGGAGACAGATAAGACTTAAGTAAGTAACTGACAGAAAGTTGGGGTGAGGGGCTCTAGACTGTAGAGCTGACTGCCTTTGACCTAAGGGGCATGGCATACACTAGACAGCTTTTCACTGAGGTGGCATCAGAGCAACTATTTTCAAAGATCACTGGAGAACGCTAAAGTTCTAACGAACAAAAAATGTCAGTAGCTTGTGCAGGTTCCTTTCGCAGCGACGTGCAGATCAATCCCAACATGCTCAGTGCCGAGAGGTGGAAAAGAACCAGGTATCCCGCCAAGAACTCTGACACAAGAACTTCTGAGAAAGCCCCAGCCAGGGGTTAAGGCCCCAAAAGCCTGCCCGCGACTAGGGCTGCCACAAGAGGACTGAGAAACCTCAAGAAAACCCTGATAAATCCCCCTGCCCCTCCAGGAGGCTGTACCAAGTAACAGGCTAAGAGGTAGAGTGCAGAGAAAGCCTGCTCCCCCTGCCCCCTCATGCAGGCTCAGAGGAAGGGCACCAGGGCCTCCTGAAGGCCAGGAACACTTGGAACCACCTTCCGGCACGCCAGACCCCATACCAGCCCCAGGTGGCAGCAGCTCAACTTGCCACTAGGTTAACTCGACTCTCCACACCAATGACCTGATAGGGTAAAGGCATGCCCTTTTCCAGGTGAACTGTATCAAACATTCAAAAAAGAACTAACACCAGTCCTTCTCAAACTATTCCAAAAATTTCCAGAGGGAAGACTTCCAAGCCATTTTGTGCGGCCAGTGTCATCCTAATTCCAAAACCAGATGAAGACACTACAAAGAAAGAAAATTATAGGCCAATATCCCTGATGAACATAGATGCAAACATCCTAATAAAATATTAGTAAACTACATCTAGCAACACATTAAAAAGATCAGCCCTGCCAGTCTGGCTCAATGGACAGAGAGTCAGCCTGCGGACCCTTGGTCCCAGGCTTGATTCCGGTCAAGGGCATGTACCTTGGTTGCAGGCCTCTCCCCAGCCCAGGCCTGGTCCGGGCTCCTGCGGGATGCAATCACACGATGTATTTCTCTAACATCAACATTTCTGCCTTTCCCTCCCTCTAAAAAAAAAAATCAATGGAAAAATAGCCTCGGGTGAGGATAAAAAAAAATCATTATGATCAAGTAGAATTTATTCCTGGGATGCAAGGTTGGTACAATGTCCACAAATCAATTAACCTGTCACACATCACATAAACAAAATTAAGGATAAAAAGCATATGGTCATATCAATATATGCAGAAAAAGCATCTGACAAAATCCAGCACCCATTTATGATAAAAAAAAACTCTCAACAAAGTGGGAATATAGGGAACATATCTCAATATAATAAAACCCATATATGACAAACCCACAGCTAACATCATACTCAATGCACAAAAAATTAAGAGTGTTTCCCTTAAGATCAGGAATAAGACAGGGATGTCTGCTTTCACCATTCTTATTCAATATGGTACTGGAAGTCCTAGCCACAGCAATCAAGAAGAAGAAATAAAAGGTATCCAAATTGGCAAGGAAGAAGTAAAATTGTCATTATTTGCAGATGACATGAAACGGTATATAGATAACCCTAAAGATTCCATAAAAAACCCCAAAAAACTACTAGAACTGATAAATTCAGTAAAGCAGCAGGACATAAAATTAATATCCAGAAATCAGTTGCACTTTTATATACCAACTAGGGGCCCGGTGCACAAAAATTTGTGCACTCAGCAGGGGTGGGGAGGTCTCTCGTCCCGGCCTGTGCCCTCTCACAGTTTGGGACCCTGGAATCCATTGGGGCACACAGCACACACGGAGGGCACACACGAAGGGCACACACCTCCGTGTGTGCTGTGTGCCCTGATTGCACCAATTTCCAGGCCTCAGCCTCCGGGATGGAGCTGGCACGGTCCCTCAGCATGGAGGCTGCCCTGCCACCTGAAATCCATCGCAGGGGGCACGGGCACTCACGAAGGCTATGCCTTCGTGAGTGCCCTGCCCCCCACGATCACAGATCTCCTTCCAGGCCGCAGGACAGCCTGGGGGCCTGGGCTGGCTCGCTTCGCCAGGCCCTGGCTGCCCTGCTGCCAACGCTGGCCGGACCTGCTCCTCCCGCCAGAGGCCACCGGGCAGCTGCCTCCTCCCCCCCCAGGTTTCGCTTCCGGCCAGGTTGTTTCTCCCCTCCTGGCTCCCCCAAGGCAGAGGTCTTCCTTCTGCCTTGCGGGATCCCAGTGCCACACACCGCTTCTCCCCCGGGCTGAGACCTCCGCCATCTTGGCTGGGCTAATTTGCATACAGCTGCTCTGATTGGCTGGTGGGCGTGGCTTACCCCCGTCCTGGAGAAACAGTTAATTTCAATATTACACTTTTATTAGTTAAAATAATGAACTATCAGAAAGAGAAACTAAAAAACAAAAACAAAATTCCATTTACCAGTATACTTGTATTTAAAAAAAATACCTCAGAATAGCCCTAGTTAGTTTGGCTCAGTGAATAGAGCATCAGACTGAAGAGTCCCAGGTTTGATTCTAATAAAGGACACATGCCCAGACTGCAGGCTCAATTCCCAGTGGGGAGCATGCGGGAGGCAGCTGATCAATAATTCTTCCTCATCATTGAGGTTTCTATCTCTCCCTCTCCCTTCCTCTCTGAAATCAATAAAAACATATTTTAAAACAAACAAAAATACCTAAGAATAAGAAAATTATAAGACACTGAAGAAATTGAAGAAGATACAAGTAAATGGAAGCATATACTTGTGCTCATGGATAGGAAGAATTACCATCATTAAAATGTCTGTAACTACCCAAAGCAATCTATGGATTCAATGCAATTCCTATCAAAATAATGGCATATTTCACAGAACTAGAATAAATAATCCAAAAACTTATACAGAACCACAAAAGACCCTGAATAGCCACAGCAATCTTGAGAAAGAAGGACAAAGTGTTATCCTACCTGATATCATACTATACACGGCTATTGTTATCAAAACAGGATGGTACTGGCATAAAAACAGACACATAGCTCAATGGAACAGAACAGAGAGCCCCGAAATAAACCCATACCTATAAGGCCAATTAATATTTGACAAAGTACAAGGGGGGAGAAAAAGGAGCCATATGTACTACTCTTTGTAATATTTTAAGCAATAAAACAATTCTTAAAAATTGACAAAGTAGGTAAGAACGTACAATGGGGAAAGACAGTCTATTCAATAAATGGTGTTATAAAAATTGGACAGCGCCAGGCAAAAAATAAAACTAGACCACCTTCTTACACCATATAAAGAATAAACTCAAAATGGATTAAAGACTTAAATATAAGACTTGAAACCAGAAAACATAAGCAGTAAACTCTCTGACATTTCTCTTGTAATGTTTTTTTTCTGATATATCTGCTCAGGCAAGAAACAGAAGAAAAAAAATAAACAAATGGGATTATATCAAACTAAAAAGTTTTTGCACAGTAAAGGAAATCATTAACAAAATGAAAAGACAACCCACTAAATGGGAGAACATATTTGCCAATGATACATCTGTTAAGGGATTAATATGCAAAATGAATAAAGAACTCATACAATTAAAATCCAATTAAAATATGTGCAAAGGACCTGAATAGATGCTTCTCCAAAGAGGACATACAGATGTCTAGCAGACATATGAAAAGATGCTTAATGTCACTCAGCATCAGAGAGATGCAAATTAAAACCACAATGAGATAGCACCTCACACCTGTTAGAATAGCCACCATCAATACATCAACAAACAGATGTTAGACAGGTTGTGGAGAAATGGGAACCCTTGTGCACTACAAGTGGGAATGCAGATCGGTGCAGCCACTATGGGACACAGTAGGAAATTTCTTCAAAAAATAAAACTGCCTTATGATTCAGTGATTCAACTTCTGGACATATATCCAAAGAAACCCAAAACACTAATTTGAAAGAATTTATGCACCCTTATAGTTCACTGCAGTAGGTTATTTACAATAGCCAAGATATGGAAGCAACCCAAGTGCCCATCAATAGAGGAGTGGATAAAAGAATGTGAGATATATCTAATCTAATAAAAGAGAAACACGCAAATTGACTACATCTTCACTACACCCCCAAGCCATGCCCACCAGCCAATCAGAGCAAATATATGCAAATTAACCCAACCAAGATGGCGGCCAGCAGCCATAGAGCTGGAGCAAGCAGCAAGCTTGGTTGCCCCGGCAATGGACGAAGCCAAGCTTCCCACCTGTCCTGGCTGGCTGTGGCCTCCTCTCAAGGCAACAAACTTTCAATTACAAAAAATAAATAAACCCCAGGTACCTGCTTCCAGCCAGCCTCACTGGGACCTTGGGTCACTGGGGGCGGTGGCCAGCCTGCAGACAGCCATCAGCCCCTCACTCAGGATGGCCACACCCTCATGGGGTGAGGGTCCCCACTGGGGGACTTGGCTAGCCTGCAAATAGCCATCAGCCCCTCACCCAGACTGGCTACGCACCCCAGCAGGACCTCCCACCCCGAAGAGGATGTGGCCAGCCTGCAAACAGCCATCAGCCCCTCACCCAGGCTAGCCAGGCACCCCAGCAGGGACTCCCAGCCTGAAGGGGCTGTGGCCAGCCTGCAAACAGCCATGAGCCACTCACCCAGGCTTGCCAGGCACCCCAGTGGGAACCCCACCCTGATCTGGGACACCCTTTAGGGCAAACTAGCCAGCCCCCACCCATGCACCAGGCCTCTATCCTATATAATAAAAGGGTAATATGCAAATTGACCCTAACAGAACTACTGGTCACTATGACACACACTGACCACCAGGGGGCAGATGCTCAATGCAGGAGCTGCCCCCTGGTGGTCAGTGTGCTCCCACAGGGGGAGATCTGCTCAGCCACAAGCCAGGCTAACAGCTGCTAGTACAGCAGTGGTGGTGGGAGCCTCTCCCACCTCCTCAGCAGCGCTAAGAATGTCTGACTGCAGCTTAGGCCTGCTCCCCGCTGGCAAGTGGACATCCCCCGATGGCTCCTAGGCTGCCAGATGGATGTCTGACTGCCAGCTTAGGCCCGTTCCCCTAGGAAGCAGGCCTAAGCCAGCAGGTGGACATTCCCCGAGGGATCCCAAAACTGCGAGAGGGCACAGGCCGGGCTGAGGGACCACCCCAAGTGTACAAATTTTTGTGCACCTCGCCGCTAGTATATATATATATAATGGAATATTACTTGGTCATAAAAAGAATGAAATCTTACCATTTGCAACAGCATGGATGGACCTAGAAGAATACTATGCTAAGTGAAATCAGAGAAAGACAAATACCATATGATTTCACTTTTATGTAAAATCTAAAGGACAATATAATGAACCAAAACAGAAACAGACTGATAGATACAGAGAACAGACTGATGGTTGCCAGAGGGGAGGGGGAAAGTAGGGAATTGTATGAGAAATTCAGATTTGTAGTTATAAAATAGTCACGGGGATGTGAAGTACAGCATAGGGAATGTAGTCAATAATACTGTATAATAACTATATATGATGCCAGGTGAATAGAAATATCAGGGGAACACTTTGTAAGGTATATAAATGTCTAGCCACTACGCTGTACACCTGAAACTAATAAAAAATAATGGCAGAATAAACCAAAAAGAGATGGGACACACAAAGAGTCAATAATAAAACAGTAGATTTAAATCCAACCATATCAGTAACTGCATTAAGTGTAATAATCTAAATATTCCAATTAAAGTACAGAGACTGTCAAATGAGATTTGTTTTTTTATTTTTCAAATGAGATTTTAAAAAACAAGACTCAAAATTATGTTGTGCACACACACAAAAAAAACTCACTTTAAAAATAAAGATATGTACTAAATATGAAAATGGAAAAAAGATGCACCACATAAGCACTACACAAATAAAAGTTAAAGTGACAATATTAGCTCTAGACTTCAGTACAAAAAATATTAGCAGGGCTTAGAAGACATCTAAAAATGATAAAGGAGACAATTTATCCCAAGGCAAAACACTTCTAAATGTGTATGTGTCCAACAGAACTCCAAAATCATGAAGCAAAAATCAGATAGCAATGAAAGGAGAAATGAATAAATACATAATTACACTTGGAGACTTCAATCCTCCCCGCATAGTAACAGATAAAACATCGAGTGATATGTTCTTTAGATCACTCTTTTCTGCTGGTGGACACTGCTGAGTAAGTAAAAAGCATCCTTAAAGTACCCCTATCGTATCTAAGTCAGAGTCTCCCGAGGAGTCTGAACAGCTGCAAGAAGCTCTTTATCAGAGGTTTGAGCTTTGAAACAACCCATGAGAGCCTGAGGAGCCATATTCAGCAATGGGGACCACTCACAGACCGTGTGGTGAAGAGAGACCTAAACATCAAGCACCTCAGAGACTTTGGGTGTGTCCCGTGTACCACTGCGGAGGAGGTGGATGCAGCTATGCCTGCAAGGCCACGCAAGGTGGATGGAAGAGCTGCGGGACCAAAGAGGGCTGTCTCAGGGGATTCTCAAAGACCTGGTGCCCACTGAACTGTGGAAAAGGTTAACAATGGTATTAAAGAAGACACTTAAGTATGTCACTTAAGAGATTCTTTTGAACAACAGTAAGGGAAAACTGAAGTGACTGAAATCTTGACTGACTGAGGCAGTGACAAGAAGAAAGGCTTTGATTTTGTAACCTTTGATGACCATGACTCTGTAGACAACATTGTGGTTCAGAAATACCCTACAGTGAATGGGCAGCACTGTGAAGTAAGAAAAGCCCTGTCTAAGCCAGAGATGGCTAGTGTGTCAGCCAGCCAAAGAGGTCAAAGTGGTTCTGGGAACGTTCAAGATGGCCCCGGAGATGGTTTTGGTGGGCATGACAACCTTGATGGTGGAGGAAACTTTTGTGGTAGAGGTGGCTTTGGTGGCAGCTGTAGTGGTGATGGTGATGGTTGGTGGCAGTGGGGATGACTATCATGGATTTGGTAATGATGGAAGCAATTCTGGACATGGTGGAAGCTACAATGATTTTGGCATTTACAACATCGATCTTCAAATTTTGGATCCATGGAAGGAGAAAATTTTGGAGGCAGAGAAGTTCCATCTCCTGTGGTGGTGGAGACCAATACTTTGCCAAACTGAAACTAAGGTGGCTATGGTGGTTCCAGCAGCAGCAGTAGCTAAAGCAATGGCAGAAGGTTTTAATTACCACCAGGAAACAAAGCTTAGTAAGAGAGCAGAGCCAGAGAGGTGACAGGGAAATGACAGGTTACAATAGATTTGTGAATTCAGCCACGCAGCTACAAAGAAGACATGTTTTAGACAATACTGAAGTGTATGAGCAAAAACCTCGAGGACTTTATTTGTGACTAATTTATAACAGGTTATTTCTGTTTTTGTTCTGTGGAAAATGTAAAGCATTCCAACAAAGGGTTTTAATGTAGAATTTTTGTACCCATGTTGTTGATTGCTAAATGTAACAGACTGACCGTGACGCCAAATAAATGTCTTTTTAAAAAACCCATCTAGATGAAAAAATCAGTAAGAATATGGAAGATTTGAACAACATATGAACTAATCTGACAACTGATCAACAGTTATTACTCAACAGCAGAATACATGGTTAGTGCAAAGGTATATTACCAAGACAGACTTTATTCTGGGCCATAATACAAATCTCAACAAATTTAAAAGAACTGAAATGAAACAAAGTGTTTTCTCTGACCATCAAATATTTAATTTAGAAATAAATAACAAAAATATTTCTAAAAATCCGTAAGTAGTAAAATTTAAATACACTTGTGAATAACCTGAGTCAGGGAAGAAATCACTAAAGAAATTAGCAAATTTTTATGTGGTTTTTTTTTTTTTCAACATTAGCTATATTTCTTTTAAGCAACTGATTATCTCTATTTAAAAAAAATAAAAATTTTAGAGAGAGAAAGGGAGAGAGGGAAAGAGAGAGACATTGATTGGTTGCCTCCTACACACGCCTGACCAGGGATCAAACCCACAACTGAGTATGTGCCCTGACCAGGATTAAACCTGCCACCTTTAGGTGTACGAGACAACACTCCAACTAACGGAGCCACACTGGCCAGAGTACAAATTTTTGAACTGAATGAAAATGAAAACACAGAAGACCAAGATGTGTTGAATGCAGGGAAATATGTAGCATTAAAATGCTTATATTAGTAAGTCAGAACTTAAATTGATGATCTATATTTTTATCTTTAAGTAATTATAAAAAATAAAATCAATCTCACAGTAATTAAAAGAAAATAATAAACATAATGGCAGAAATCAATAAAATTGAAAACAAATTTAAAAATAAAAACTTAATAAAACCAAACTATTGTTCTTTAAAACAATAAAATTAATAAATCCCTTCCCAAAGAAAAGAAGAGAGATAACACAAATTACCAGCATCAGCAATGATAGAGAGGCTATTATTCCATATTCTACAGTATAAGAAATATTATGACCTTTACTCCAATAAATTTGATAAATAAGATAATAAATACGCATACATTTCTTGAAAGACAGATTATCAAAGCTCACTCAAGAAAAACTATATAACCTAATTAGCTATATATATTTCTTAAAGAAATAACGTTCATAATTGAAATTCTTCCCACAAAGAAAAATCTAAACTTCATTGGTAAAACTTATCACACACTAAAGATGGAATAACACAAATTTTATAGAAAACAGAATAGTAGAGAACACTCCCCAACTCACTTAATAAATGCAGCATTGTCTTGTTACCAAACTAGACAAAGCTTTCATAAGAAAAGGAAACTACAGACTAATATCCATCATGAACAAAGATGCAAATCTTTTTAACAAAGCTTTAGCAAATAATATCCAGCAACATACAAAAAGCATGCATTATAACCCACTGGAGTTTATCCCAGGAATGCAAGGTTGGTTTAACCTTTGACAATCAATCTTTGTATTTCATCACTAGAAGCCCTGGGGTCTCTCAGCCTGGCCTGCAGGATGGGGCCGAAACCAGCTCTCTTACATGCCCCTGAGGGGTCCCAGATTGCAAGAGGGAGCAGGCCAGGCCAAGGGACCCCACTGGTGCACGATCTGGGCCAGGGAGGGATGTAGGGGGGCTCCAGGGCATGTCCAGCCCAACTTGCTCAGTCCCGATTGGCCAGCAGCAAGCTAACCTACCAGTCAAAGCATCTGCCCCCTGATGGTCAGTGCACATCATAGTGACTGGTCGGCTGGCTGACAGTCTGCCCCCTGGTGGTCAGTGCACGTCATAGCGAGCAGCTGAGCAGCCTTGGCATATCATTAGCATATTACGCTTTGATTGGTTGAACGGCTGACTGGGTGACTAGATACTTAGCATATTAGGCTTTTATTATATAGGATATTAATACAAAAAAGAAAAAACACATGATCATCTTAATGCATAAATCATTTAGCAATATTCAAAATCTCTGTGTTAAAGAATGAAAGAGAACTACCTGATAAAGGGCATCTATGAAATATCTATAGCTAACTTTGTACTAAGTGGTGAAAGACTGACAGCTTTCCCCCTGAGATCAGGAACAAGGCAAGAATGTTCATTTTCACCACTTTTATTCAACAATGAATGAAGGTTCTAAAGTAGGAATTTAAGTTTAAGTAATCAGTTAGTTAAAATAAAAAGCATACCGATTGGAAAGAAGGAATTATAAATGTCCTTATTTGTAGACATGATTATCTACATAGAAATTCCCAAGGAATTCTTTTAAAAAGCTACTGGAATTAATAAGTGAATTTTGCACAGTCATAAAGTACAAGTTAAACACACGAAAGTCAACTGTATTTTTTATATGCTCTTAATGAACAACTGAACACTTAAATGTCAATAAATGTAATAAAGAAGTCTGCATCCATTTTTGATGTTTGACCATTGACAGCTTTCAAACCCCACTCCTCACTCTTGCTCCATATTGGGCAAGTCAATAAGAAAGTCCTGGCATTCCTGCCCTGGCTGTCAGGGGGGAAGTTTAAATCATGCAAATCAAACCTACATATGGGAATCATCACATTAGTGCTATTCTTCAACCATCACAAAAATCAGAGCTACTTGTTCTTCTCTTCACTCAAGCTATCCCAGACCAAAATGGGTATCTACCTGCCCTGCCCTCCCCAGAAAGCCCCACTCTGAGAGTAATTCATAGCCTCTTGGTACATGTGCGTTGCATCAATCTCAAAATTTAAACATATTTTGGGTGGTAGTGGGGTTGATCCCACCCTCTGTGGGGCAACCACAAAACAAAATAATACAAATTTTAAGAGCATCAGGAAATATGAAACACTTAGGAATAAACTTAACAAAATATGTGTAAGACCTCTACACTAAAATCTAAAAACACGGTTGATAGAAATTAAAGATGGCCTAAATAGAGAGAGATACTATGAACAGGAAGACCTAATATTGTTGTGGTGTCATTATTCCCCCAAAGTGATTGATAGGCTTGATGGAGTGCCAATCAAAGCTCAGCAGGATGTTTTGGGTTTGTTTTCTGGTGGCTGTTTTGTTTTGTTTTGTTTTTTTGTAGAAATTGACATGCTGACTTCAAAATGTATATGGAGATACAAAGGATATAGAAAAAGTACAGTCAATCAAAAAACCCACACACAACAGTGAAAATGAAGGGACCATAGCACTTCACATCAACATGGATGAATCCTAAAAGTATATCCTAAATAATAAAAACCTAATATGCAAATTGCCCCCTCAACCAGGAGTTCGACCACTCACTATGATGTGTGCTGACCATCAGGGGGTGGCGCAGAACATGGTGGGTGTCAACTATGCAGCACTAGCAGCAGGCATCAGTGGAGGCGCTGCTGGCCCTGATGGGCCCTGACAAGAGCGGGACCATGGCGGGATGGTGGAGCAGGTGAGTGGGCAGTGCCAGGTCAAGGCGGGTGCGAGTGGGGCCTGATCGCCCCGCAGACAGGGACCAGCGGTGGCGGCGGGAGGTGGGGCCACTGCCTGGCTCCTCAGTGCTAAGAGACCCAGGCAGGAGCCCGATGACTCAGATGGAGAGGGGGCGCACAGGGGACTTGGGGCCCAGGTGCTGCCCAGGGCCCAGAGGTCAGCTGGAACCTGCCCTTCCACGCCAGACACTCACACTTCGATCGCTGGCCAGGCTTAGGGACTGCACCCATGCACGAATTTCGTGCACTGGGTCTCTAGTTCAAAATATAAAAAGAAATCTACAGGATGGTATCACCTGAATGAGACCTTCGTATAAAGTTTTAAAACATGCAATTCATATATGTGTCAAACATCAGAACCCCAAAATATATGAAGCAAACATTGACAGATTTAAAGGAAGAAATGCAGTTCTACTGCAATAAATGGAGACTTCTGTACTCAAATTCAATAATGGACAGATTAACCAGAAAGAACATCAATAAGGAAATAGAGGACTTGAATAACACTATAAACTAATTGTATCTTACACATAAAACACTCCACCCAACAGCAGCAAATAGACATCTTTTTCTCACGCACACATGGAATGTTCTCTAGGACACACTATATGTTAGGGCGTAAAACAAATATTAATGAATGCTTAAAAGACTTAAATCACATAAAGCATAATTTCTAATCATATGAAATGAAATCAGTATCAGAAGGAAAACTGAAATGTCACAAATATGTGGAAGTTAAACAATATATTCTTAAGCAATCAATGTGTCAAAGATAAAGTCACAAAGAAAATCAGAAAATACCTTGAAACAAATGAAAACAAAAACACAACATACCAAAACTTAGGAGATGCCGCAAAAGCAGGGCTAAGAGGGAAACATAGTTGTAAATGCACACATTGAAAAAGAAAAAAGTTTTCAAATAATACCCTGACTTTACATCTTAAGAAATTAGAAAAAGAAGAGAAAACTAAACTCAAAGCTAGCAGAAGAAAGGGAATAGAGCAGAGATACATGAAATTAAGAACAGAAAAGTAATAGAGAAAATCAAGCCAAAAATTGGTTCTTAAAAAAGCTGACAAATTTTTAGGTAGACTGAGAGAGTAAAATCAGAAATGAAAGTAGAAACATCCTTTTTTTTATTTTACAGAAATAAATTAGTAAAATCAACAATGAAAGTAGAAACATCACTATTGATCTTACAGAAATAAAAAGGATCCTAAGACTACTACAAACAATTTGTATCAACAAATTGCATAACTTAGAGGGAGTGGACAAATTCCCAGAAATACACCATCTACTAAAATGGAATCATGAAGAAATATAAAGTACAAACAAAGCTATAACTAGTAAGGAGGATAGAATCAGTAAGCAAAAACTTCCCAACAAAGAAACAGCCTGGACACGATGGCTCCACTCATGAACTCTCCCAAACATACAAAGAAAAATTAACACCAATCCTTCTCACTTTCTTCCCAAAAATTGAAGAGGAAAAATTTCCTAACTCATTACATGAGACCAGTATTACCTCGATACCAAAGTCATCATACTAAAGACACTAACAAGAAAATTACAGACCAATATCTCTTGTGAATCTTGATGCAAAACTTCATCAGCATATTAAAAAGGATTATGCACCATGATCAAGTAGGATTTATTCCAGTACTTCAAAGATGGTTCAACCTATGAAAATCAATCAATGTAATATACCAAATGAAGAGAATGAAGGAATAAAAATCACATAAACATCTCAATTGATGCAGAAAAAGCATTTGATAAAATTCAACACTTTCATGATTAAAAACGAACAGTAAAGTACGAAAAAGAAGAAACTTCCTCAACATGACAAAGGCCATATGTGAAAAATCCTCAGCTAACATCATACTCAATGGTGAAAGAATGAAATTTTCACTCGAATATTGGGAACAAGACAAGGGTGCCCTCTTTTGCCATTTTTATCAATATAGTTCTGGAAGTTCTAGCCAGAGCAATTAGACACAAAAAGGAAATAAAGTAATCAAAAGTTTAAAGAAAGCCCTAGACGGGTTTGCTCAGTAGTTAGAGCACTGCTCACAGACTGAAGGGTCCTGGGTTTGATTCTGGTCAAGGGCACGTACCTTGGTTGCAGGCTTAATCCCCGGACCTGGTCAAAGTGCGTGTGGGAGGCAGCCAATCAATGTGTCTCTCTCACATTGATGTTTCTCTCTCTCTGCCTCCCCCCTCCCTTCCACTCTCTCTAAAAATCAATGGAAAAAAATATCCTCAGGTAAGGATTAACAAATAAAGTTTAAAGAAAGAAGTAAAATTATCTCCGTTTGTAGATGACATAATATTTAGAAAACCTTAAAAGATTGCACACACACTAAAAAACTGGTATAGCTAATAAGCAAATGCAGCAAAGTTGCAGGATACAAAATCAAGAGACGAAGATCAGCTACGTATCTATACACTAAAAATGAACAATCTAAGAAAGAAAATAAGGAGGGATTCCATTTATAATAGCATCAGAAAGAATAAAATAGTTAGAAATAAATTTAACCAATGATTTAAAAGACCTGACACTGAAAACTACAAAACATTGTGGACAGAAATTAAAGAAGACATAAAGAAATGGAAAATATCCCATGTTCATGGATTGGAAGACTTAATATTGTTAAAATGCCATTATTCCCCAAAGCAATATATAGATTCAATGTAGCAATCCCAACAGTGTTTTTATTTGTTTTGCAGAAATAGAGAAAGCCATCCAGAAATTCATATGGAATCTGAAGGGACTCTAAGTAGCCACAACAGTGAAGGACTCGACTTCATGATTTCAAAACTTACCACACAGGAATAATCATCAAAACAGTATGATGGTGGTGTAAGGACAGACATGTAGACCAATGGAATAGAGGGCCCAGAAATAAACCCTTGCATAGATGGTTAATAACTTGTTTTAAAATTTTTTTATTGATTGATTTAAGAAAGAGAGATAAGAAGGGAGAGAAAGAGAAAAGGAGGAGGGAAGGAATGAAGGAGGGAGGGGGGAGAGGGAGGGAGAGGGAGAGAGAGAGAGAGAGAGAAGGAGGGAGAGGGAGGGAGAGGGAGAGAGAGAGAGAGAGAAGGAGGGAGAGGGAGGGAGAGGGAGAGAGAGAGAGAGAGAGAGGGAGGGAGGGGGAGGGAGGGAGAGGGAGAGAGAGACCTATTTGTTGTTCCACTAATTTGTGCACTCATTGGTTGCTTCTTTCATGCGCCCTGACTAGAGATCAAACCCACAACCTTGGCATAGCAGGAGATATTTTAACCAACTGAGCTACCTAGCCAGGGCGATGATTAATAGATTTTTTATGAGGGTGTCAATGGAAAAAAGACAATCTTTTAAGCAAATGGTGCTGGGAAAACTGATATTCATATGCAAAAGCATAAATGTGGACTCACACCTTATGCCACACACAAAAATTAAAATAGATCAAAAATCTAAATGTAAGAACTAAAATGATAAAACCCTTACATGGAAACATAGGGTAAAATCAATATTTTTTATTGATTTCAGAGAGGAAGGGAGAGGAAGAAAGAGAGAGAAACATCAATGATGAGAGAGAATCATTGATCAGCTGCCTCCTGTACGCCCCACATTGGGGACTGAGCCTGCAACCCGGGCATGTGCCCTAACCAGGAATCGAACTGTGACCTTCTGGTTCATAGGTCAACACTCAACCACTGAGCCATGCTGGCCCGGCCATAGGGTAAAATCTTTATGACACTGAATTTGGTGATGACTTATTGGATAAATGCCAAAAGCACAGGCAACAAAAGGAAAAAAAAACAAATAAAATGGATTTCATCAAAATTAAAAACGTCTGTACATCAAAGGCCCTCATCCAGAGAGTAAAATGAGAACCCAAAGAATGGAAGAAAATATTTGCAAGTCATCTATCTGATAAGGGATTAATATCTAGAATACAGAAACAACTCCTACCACTCAACAACAACAAAAAGCAACCAACACAAAAATGGGGCAGTAACTGGCATAGACATTTCTCCAAAGATATACAAATGACAATAATCATATAAATATATGCTTAACATCACTAATACAAATTAAAACCACAGTGAGATATAGCCTCACACCCATGAGGATGGCTATAATAAAAAAATGGAAAATAACAAGTGTTGACAAGAAGTAGAGAAAATGGAACCCTTGTTCACTGTTGAAAGGAATGTAAAATGGCACAGACACCGAGGAAAACAATAAGTTGGTTCCTCAAAAAGTTACACATAGAGTTACCATAGGATCCAGCAATTCTAGTCCTAGGTATCTACCCAAAAGATCTGAAAGCAGTGACTCAAACAAATACTTATATACTCACCTTTTTAGCAACACTATTCAAAATAGCTCGAAGGTGGAAATAATGCACATGTCCATCAGCAGGTGACATGGAATATAATTCAGCCTGAAAAAGTAACTAAATTCTGCCTCCCCATGCCCTTCAGAAGCCAGGCCGTGGGCTGGGGGTAGCTGCGGAGTCCCTCAGGCTCCTGGAGTACTGGGCCCACAGTGGCAGGATGTGGCAAGATCTATACATACTCTCTGTGCACAGTGGGAATAAGGGGGATGGGTGGGGCTGAGGAGGGGGGCTGCTACCCACAGGAACCTCCTCGGGGGCAGGGACCCATTCGCCTCTAGTGCAGTGCTCCCTCAGGCTCCCAAACCAGGTGGGTGGGCAGACTGACCAACAGGGGTGGGGAGGAGGAGGTGGCAGGAGTTACAGGGAAACAGCCCTTTCCATTTTCCTGGGCAGGGAAGGAGCCCCCGGGCATTGGCTGTGTGGAAAGTGAGGGGTGGGGTAGGACGTATGGGACCAGAGAAAGAAAGGAAAGCACCTGTGTTCATTTGAGTGAGTGTGAGCGAGTGAGTGAGTGTGTGTGTGGGAGAGAGAGAGAGAGAGAGAGAGAGAGAGAGAGAGCGCGCGCATGGGGGCATCCTACCATGAATGGAGGCTGAAGTGAGATGGCATCCAAGGCTCCCTTTTGATTCTAGGTCCCTGTGCCCCTGACCAACCTGTGTGCTGTCTCTCCATTTCTGCATGGGGGAGAGGAGACCACCACCTGCCCTGCCTCCCAGTCAAGGGGAGAAGACCCTCGGGCCACACTCATCTTCCCAGGGACAGGGCAGCTCCCCTGAGCCACACCTTCGACCGGCTGGTCAGCTTGGAGCTGGGCACGCAGTCCCTGTGGCACTTCTGTCGGGGAAGTAAGACTTTGGTCAACTAAAGGCCACTGCCCTCAAGGCCAGTGGTGAGCACAGCAGATGAGTGGAGTGCAGAGATGACATAAATTGAGGGGTGACAAAGGTAGGGGCCACCACACCCTACTGACTATGGCTAATGGATTTCATCACCATAGCACTTTGTGGCAACTAACAATTCTCACTGCAAATTCTCACATCAGTAGGTGAAGACGTGTATTGAAAAACTGGCCAAATTTCATGGTCAGAGTTTCACGCATGACAAGACAAAGTTCCATGTAATTCTGAGCTTGTGACCAATCGCACAAGTCCGCTAATTTTGGTGGCCTCAAATGCAAAAGAATTGCGACCAGAATTAAATGCTTACCCACCAACTCCTTTACCTGGGACACAGCCTGCTTGCAGTCACACAGCTGGGGTGCTGACAAAACTTTCTGAAACTACCCTTTAAACAGTGTTCTTCCAACTTCTTGGCATGCACGTGTGTGTGCCCACACATGTATCTGTGTGTGCGTGGTTCATTTTTAGCTTTGGGTCAGTGCAGTTGGGGTTAGCTCCTTTGAGTCACAGAAATCCTGGCTTTTGTAGGTCACCCAAGAAGAGAGGACAGAACCCTGGAGAGGGGTCGAGCAGTCTCAGCCAGACCTGCTTCAGCCTTTGAGCTCAGCTAAGGTGAGGCCCACAATAGTGATTCTGCTTTGGGCACAGCTAGGAAGCAGGTGAAACCTTCCGGAAGGCAATGGATTTTAATGGGCAGCACTTTGTCTCAGCAATCCCACTTTTAGGAATTTAACCAAAAGAGAGTTCTACACAACTGTGACAAAGCAAGCACAGGGCTCTGTCCTGAGCTTTTATGCTAGCACCAATGATGAAAACCTGACTGTCCGCCAGCAGGTATGGCACAGTAGAAAGTGCGACCACCCACAGAAAGGACCCTGTTAGCAGACCCTAACACAGAGCTCTGCTTCTCGGGGGCATCGAGGTCCTTAGTGCCCTGAGGTCGGTGCTGTCCCTGGAGGTACTTGGCCTTCACACCTGTCCCTATGCCTATGGGCCAGGCACAGTGTGGAACCCAGAGATCACCAGAAGCCTGGTGGCCTAGTGGCCAAGAGTTACCAAGATTTCTGCCTGGCAAGAGCTGTACACAGAGCTGCAACTACATCTGTTCACTTACAGTCTGCAGTGGAAGGCGCTCCAGCTCCCAGGGCCAGGCACATGTAGGCCCTCAGTAAATGCTTGTTATGTGACTGGCATATAAAAATACATTGCTCACTTCAGGAGCGGAGGCAAGCATGGAAACCAAGGCACAGAGAGGCAGTGACTTCTCTTAAAAGGTGGGGGGGGGGCAGATTGTTGAATCTGCCCCCTTCTGTCTACCCCATGCACTCCTGCCTCGATCAGGCTCCACCATCCCAGTCGTCCCCTCGTGCTGCAGCCCTTCCAGTGGCATTTTAGCAGTGTCCCTGCCATCACAACCCCTTCCCATGTCACCTCGAAATCTGCTCTCCACACAGCAGCTGGGTGATCTCAGGCCGAGGGGCACCCAGAACCCCGGGAAGATGGGTTGAGCCTCACCAAAGTAACGTTACACACAGGAGACAGTTAACAAAACAAACAACTTTTGCAAGTCCAGACAGGTCTGAATGGGAGAAGGCCTATACAATATCCTTGCCAAAAAATTCAAACCGGAATCTGCTCACACCTCTAAATCCACCCACCAAAGGACAAAGGTCAGAGGAACCTGTGAAAGAACACCCAGGGACCCCATCAACAGGATCCAGGCTGCGGGAAACTCCACTCATTTCCTGAACAACAAATTTAAATGAAAAGTAAACCAGACAGACAGAGATGGACGGCGATCTATAGATTACGAAAGAATGTGTGCATCTTATTTAGATCCTGGGAGTGTGAGGATGTTAAGAATCATTGCTTGCGTGTCAGATGTGACAAGAGTTGTTTTAGCACAACTCTTTCAGAAACACAAACTGAAAATTGGACCATAAAAAAAAAAAAAGGATATTTGGAATTTGGTTTAAAATAACCCCAAGGATCAGGGAAGGAGACAAATCAGGATGGTCCATAAGGTGATGAGAATACAGAGCTCGATAATCTCTTCTGGCTAGTTTTATACATGTTTCAAGTTTTTCATAACATAAAGGTTTGGGGTTTTTTTTTTTTTTATTTTAAATCTCAAACATCCGTACTAAAGGAGGGAGGGAAAGGAACCAGGGTGGGAGGGCCTCTCAGGTGAGAGCCGGGTCCGGGTTGGGGATTTCAAACCATTCTACAGAAGTTTGGGGTTCTGCAAAAGCTTGCTACCAGCTTCCTCTTTCAAGGACCCTTCCCAACCGTTTTCAAGATCGCAACTGAAAAGCACCCACCTTATACCCAGATGGGACAGGATCGGGCTCTGTGGCCAATGCAGCCCACGCGCTGTTTTCGATCGTCTGTGAAACATAAGTACAGAATCGAAAGTCAGAGCTCAGAAACTTTTGCAGGAACTTGACAAACAGTGGCTTTGTGTCTGTTGAATCTTGTAATAAGACAATGGGTCTTTTAAAAAAAGACAATGGGCTTAAATTTTATGGGTCCACATTTTTATTATAACAACTCTTACTGTATCTTTTAGTCGGCCTGTAAGAGATTAAAATTTAAAAACCTAACACACGACTGGTCCTTCAGCACAGAATCTGGGAAGCACTGCTGTGGACTGGACATGAAACCCCTAGAAACCAAACCCACCTGCTCAGGTGTCCTGCCGAAGATCCCAGGTCAAATCCTCCCTTCCCACGGCTGGGGCTGCGGTCCGCCTATGAACCCGGCACTAACCAGACGTTGCAAGGCCCACTGGATTTTCCTCAGGGAGCAGCCTAGTGGCCAACGCCCACACTTTCCTTTATAAACCACTGGCACAGCCCTGGCCAGTGTGCTCAGTGGATAGAGCATTGGCCTGTACAAGGCAGGTTCAATTCCTGGTCAAGGACACATACCAGGATTGTGACAAATTCAATCCCGTCCCAGTTGAGGCACATGAGGGAGGCAACCAATCGATGTGTCTCTCACACCAATGTTTCTCTATCTCTTTCCCCCTTCCTCCCTCCTTTCCCCACTCTCTAAAAATCAATGGAAAAAATACTCTTGGGTGAGAATTAAGAATAACAAGAATAATAAATAAAAAAGTTACTGGTGCAGGGGCGAGATGCGAGTTAGCCAGGCAACTTCCACTGCAGCAGGATCTCAGACTGCGAGGTGAGCCGCTGAAAACCCCCCCTGCTTCCTTGTGCCAGTACAAATTACTCTCTCGCTGAACTGAAGCGCAGAAATCAATCAGGCACCGGGGCGCGTGTAAGATGCTAACCAGCACCCTGGTTTCAAGAGTGTGCTCACGATAACAGGATCACTGCTCGGACTAGGACACGAAAAAAAATCACAGATGGGAACTTATAAGCCCACTGACGTGCAGCCGTCACCTGCATGTGCTTTATATGTTGGGGCTCCTTGTTCAAGTTCCACTACTTTAAAAAAAAGTGAAAGGAACTGGTGGTCAAGATCCTTCGGGTTGCAGTCCTAACCCTGCCACCATTCGCGGCTTAGCAACTCTGGGCCTCAGTTTCCTCACCTATCAACTGGGAACAAAGCCATCCATTTCACAGCTTTGTCAGAATTCAAAGTGCACACCAAAAATACGTCTACTCTACTTCCTTCATAAAATGTGGGCAGCGATGCAACTATGGCCAACAATATTACGAATAACAGATGAATTAAAGTATTGCTGATCAAAAAATAGATCACCGACTCTGCTACATGTGCCCGCAGGGTGCTCCCTGTTCCACCCCCTGAAGTCTCCAGAGATCCCCCTTCAACCCTGTGAGGCCAATTTCAACCCCCACTACTTCCTTGGGCCTCAGTAAATTTCCCTATTTGGATCATAGACACATTAACTTGCTCTTTACTGTCCTGCCTTGAAGCTCAACCAGCTGGAGCAGAACATGGGTGGGGGGAGCCAAGGGGGCAGGGTGCTCCCAACGGCCCCCTTCCCAGCCTGGGTAGGTGCCAGGGCCCTGGAAGGCAGCCAGTATTCACCAGAAACGGCTTGCTCTTCACAAGACAATGAGTCCACTGTTAACTGGCGGGGCCTTGATTAATATTTGCAAAAGGAATCAAGTGGAAAATTCCACCTGTGTGGGCGGAGGCCGGGCCTGGTTCATGTCAACAACCCTAATGGCCCTGTCCTCCCAGGATGGCTCCAGCGGAGATACAAAGGTCTGATAACAGTGACAGAACCTGAGAGTATCCTTGCACCGGGTCCAAAGGAATTTCCCTGTTTGGATCATAGACACATTAACTTGTTCTCTACTGTCCTGCCTCCCCTGCCCCTAACTTTACACGGCACCTTTACATCTTTCAACTTTCCTCCCATCTCTTCACAGTCACCCAACAGCCTTGCCAGTCCAGCAGGGCTGGTGTCAACCCCATTTATGGATGAGAATAACGGAGGCTCCAAGACACCAAGAGCCTTGCTGAAGGCTGCAGCGGGTGAGTGAGTAGCTCAGCCAGGGGATGAGGAGCCCTGTAATCTCCACCCCTACCTGTGACCCAGAGCCTGCCCCAGAGGGTCTGGGGTCAGGGGCCACAGGTACTGGACAGAATGGTCTTCCAGTTCCGGCAGAGGCCCTGATCTTCACCCACCC
>PVJC01026896.1:0-23532 GCA_004026665.1 Murina feae
GTCTCTGTCCTTGTTGCTGTAATTTGACAGTCTGTTTGATGTTGCTCTGCCTCTGAATCTAAAAAATGACTTCTTGAACACTCTTTCTATTTAGGAGGACATTTGCTGTCATTTGAAAGATAAGGTGAAACAGCTGGAAAGGAATCAAGAGGCAACCAAATTAGAAAAGACGGAGATGATTAACAGATTGTCCAGGAGTCTAGAGGAGAGTCAGAAGCAGTGTGCCAACTTGCTGCACTCAGGTGGGTGTCTGAGGTTCTGTGGTCTCCCCGAAGGCTGATATACTATGCAGAGAGAACACATATAAAGACCCCAAAAATACAATCAAGATCACTGGTAACAGTTTTTCAAACATCATTACTATCCATGTGTCGGAGCTAGTGCATATTTATTAGAGAATTTGGAAAACATAGATGATATAAGGGAGAAAATAACAATAACCAGTAATTATAGTGCACAGAGGTAACTGTGGTGGACATTTGAATGTATTTTCCTCCAAGTGAAAGGAAGGCCACACGTGTAGACAATTCTCTGTTTTTGAAAATGTACCAAAGCTGAATGTTCAAAAATTGAATAATAAATTACATGTTATAATGTAGATTCTATCTCTGAAAGCTAAAAATGATATGAAATCATGTTATATTTTGCTGTTTAGAATTGATCACTGATCATGTAGTTCTGTCATTTTGTGTAACTTTTTAAATTATTTTTCCTCTCACAATGGAATATAGCCACTTACCTGGTCAATTGAAGCCAGTGAGTTATAGTTTTTATAATGTTTTTTTTTTATCCTCACCAAAGGATATTTTTCCATTGATTTTTAGAGAGAGTGGAAGAGAGAGGGAAAGACAGAGAGAAACATCGATGTGAGAGAAACTCATTGATTGGTTGCCTCTGGTCTGGGCCCTGGTCAGAAGCCTCGTGTATGCCCCACACTGGGGATCGAGCCCGCAACCTGGGCATGTGCCCCGACCGGGAATCAGACGGTGACCTCCTGGTTTATAGGTCAGTGCTCAACCACTGAGCCATACCGGGCAGGCTCCATTGATTTTTATAGAGAATAGAAGGGAAGGGAGGAGGGGAGAGAGAGAGAGACAGACAGACAGACAGGTAGACAAACATCGATGTGAGAGAGACACATTGATTGGTTGCCTGCTGCATGTGCCCGGAGAAGGGGTAGGGGAGGGACTGGGGATTGAACCTACAACCCATTATGTGCCCTTGATCTGATTTTGAACTCATGACCCTTTGGTGCAGGGGCAGACTCTGTAGACTATTGGTACAATGTGTATGTGAGTGCGTTATTCAAAAGTCAGTCAGAGCCATGACCCTGGAGTGGGGAATGTGGAAGACATGAGCAGAGCAAAGGTGACGGGCCAGGTACAGAAGCTCCCCTGGCAGGAATCCCCAGGTACCCGGCAACGGGCAAAACGAGGAAAGCAAGGACCTGCCTCAGGGTGATCTTTCCTCCCCTGGAGTCTCTGGTCATGAGTTTAGACTCCCTGACCCTTCACACTCATGGTCATGCGGTTCGGACCCTCCCCTGGCATGCCACTAGTCATGTGATAGACCCCCTTAGAGGAGGGACAAAAGGCTGAGGAGTGGCCTCATTCGACTCCCATGCAGGGCCTTGCACAACCACTCCCTCAAGCACTAACTCCTTAGAGGTAAGTCTAGGCCTCAGTTGCATGCCAGGGCTGACATCAGAACCAGCTGCAGTGACTAATGGTCCCCTGCCCTGGCGTCCACCCATCAGTGGAGACCACAGCCCTGAAAGGACACACCTGGAGGAAAGCTGATGCGTATTCTGTTGAGATCTGTCGCTAAGTCCTCCCCTACGATCTCCACCTGTGAAACCCTCAAGATGAGCGGCTAGCTCATTCTTTTGTTCCCTAGAGCACGCCCACTGGGGTCTTTTTGTAAGTGTTCTTTGCTTTCTTTCTTCTGATTTTCAAGGGCCCTTCTTTTGCCTCTTTGCCTGGTTTCTTGAGCCCAGTTCTTCTAAAGCTCACATCATCTCTGTAACTTTCTGAGGAAGCTTTCTCTTATTAAAAAACACCAAAACTTGAGGTTACAGGTTCGATTTCCAGTCCTGTTTGGGGCACGTGCGAGGACAATCGATAGATGTTTCGCCCTCACATTGATGTTTTCCTCTCCCTTTCCCACTCTCTAAAAAACAAAACAAGTCAGAAGTACTAATGTCAGAGATTGTCTAAATGTGTGTGTTTTGATCAAAATTTGAACCATTCCCTAGGTCTCCCCTCCCTGTTTAGTTTAGTATTCTTTTGTTTCCCATGTCATAAACTATGAGCCTTTTTCCTTGCCATGAAAGGACTTGAAAATAAGATTTTCTTTAGTTGCATAATATGTCATCATCACTTTGCTTAAACATTTCCCAGATGCTCATTTTCTTTTGAGGAAACCCAATAAAGTCCCTTGTAAATGGGATCCTCCCCCCGTCCCCCTGCCTCATGTGACTGCCATGTGGGTGTGGCTCAGTGGCTGAACCAGGGAGTCTGGGTTCCGATCCTGGTCAGGGCACATGTCCGGGTTGTGGGCTTGATCCCCAGTGGAGGTGTGTGCCGGTCGACGTGTCTTTCTCACCGATGCGTCTATCTCTCTATCCCTCTCCCTTCCTCCCTCTCTTAAATTAAGAAAAACATTAAAAAAAGAATAAAAGAAAAAAATTAAATGGGAACCTCCCATGTTACATTTATAATACTAGGTTACTGAAGTTTCAGAGGCGTAATTCTAATAGGCTTCTTTCATTTGTGGAGGTCAGGGAGGCGGAAATAAAAACATTTAGAAAGAAGCTAAAGGCAACCAGATGTAGTTTTCTTATTAGAGGGTAGAAATGGGTTCCAAAGAATTTTCACTTTGGCTTTCTGTGGGTTGGAATGTTATGCTCCTATTAAAGGACTTCTGGAGTGTTCAGGTCTAGAGAAGGTCATAGTAGCCCATGTTTTTAACTTCCCAAAGACGTATGGGGAGCCATATTAAATCTCGGACCCATGCCTTCTGTGTCCCCCTGGCTATCCTGCGTGTACCTGCATAGATAATAAAAAGTAATAAAGCAGAATCCCACCTTCTGTAGCCTCAGTGGATTCATGTCTTCTGTACCTTGTAGGTGCTTTGGCCATTTACGTTTGGTGTATTCTGTGACCCTTCCCCGCTAGGCTCAGTCCAGGAGGTGGCTCAGCTCCAGCTCCAGCTGCAGCAAGCGCAGAAGGCACATGCTATGAGTGAAAACATGAACAGGGCCTTGCAGGTGAGCGTGGCCCCTCGGGAGAGACGGTGGGTGGCTGGATTACTTCACCTTTCTGGACCTTCGATTTCTCTGTATCAAAAAGGCAGTGGGCCATCTCCAAGGCAGCCCCTCAGAAGTTGTTCACAGGATCGCCCCCACGGCTGGGGGTCAAGCCCAGGGGCCAGTCTGTGTTGTGCCCCAGAGAAAAGGTTGTCTACAGGCGTGGAAACCTACAGCGCAGCTGTGGTGCTGTCACCTCCTCCTACAGGCATGGAAACCTACAGCGCAGCTGTGGTGCTGTCACCTCCTCCTCCGGTGCTGCTGACATTTCCTGCTGGAGGTTGGGGTCCAGGGGACCCTCCACTGGAGAGAGGCGGGTTGCCTTTTCGCCGCTGACAGACTGTAAAGGCAGCCGTTGCTGGGAAACAAGTCTACTCTGTCTCCCGCTCTAGCAAGTCAAAAAGTGGTGCCACCGGTACCTCAGTCCGGGGATACTTTTCACAGAGAACAGAATGTGAGGGAGGCGTGAGAGAAGCTTCTTGCATGTGCTTCCTCATGTGTTCGTTCCTCTACTCAGTTGGCTGGGAAACCCGATCCGCGCTGGCCTTAGTGAAGTTATATTTAACGTGCGCTAACATGTATTTGAAGAAGCGTTTCTGCCTTCTCTTGACCATTAAAATGAATCTGAAGCATAGACAGAATGCCTGATTCCTTCTTACAGGAAAGTCATGAAAATAACTTTTAATAATTTTGTGTTGTAGGAAGAATTAACAGAACTAAAAGATGAAATTTCTCTCTATGAATCTGCTGCAAGACTAGGAATACTTCCAAGTGACTCAGAAGGAGAATTAAATGCAGAACTCATGGAATCATACGTGGATTTGGGTATTAAAAAAGCCAACTGGAAGAAATCCGAAGTTAAGAGGTATGGAGAAAATAGTTTACTGTAGAAGAGTCTACGTGAATAATACCGAGGAGGCTTGGCAAACGAGTGGCACCAGACATGAGACGACGAGCTGGCCAGGGGCCCTTGAATGGGGGGCAGTGTGTTTTAGTAATATCTGATGAAGTGCAAATGTCTGATATCAAAATGAACAGAAACCTCGAGAACTGATATTGCACTAATAGGCACACCAGTTGTAGCAAGGTAAAAAAATGACTAAGCTGGCTAAAATATACAAAGTAAATTCTACAATTGAGGTTATGGATCTGTTTTGCCATTAAGCATATTATTTTTATTATATTAACACTGTTGAAGGCTGGCGTCTGGCATTTATCAGTAGTATATGAGAAAAATAGCATTAATTTTCCCTAGGAATCTTACTGTGGCCTTACTTTTAAAATAGGGATTTTGTCTTAAAATAGGGATTTTTAACACAGCTATTTGAGTAGTCCTATGGAAGGGATTGTTTTATCATCCCTCCCTGGGACTGACGAGCTGGGGGGGACATGGCGATGTTAGAGGAGGGAGTATATGTAGGAATCATTAAACACTTAGAGGAGTGGAGGAGAGGACGCACGTTTGTGAAGCACTTGCTTTCTGGAAGGTGTGATGTGAGGCTCTGGGAATGGAGCGCAGAAGCTGAGCTACATGTCCCTTCCCACAGGGGTTCCCTTCTGTTTGGTGGGGAGCGGGAGACATGCTTGTAAGCAGCCAAGTGCTACCTGCATAGTGTATAAAGGGGTATTTATCCTTCCCTGTTGATCCAGGATAAGATGAGAGGTGCCTGTTCGGAAGAGACTGCATTCAGGCTAAGGAAAGCCTTTCTGGAATACACTGGCCCACACCAGCACCATCTGGTTTCCAGTTCAAGACTGAGATTACCATCATTATTGTTTAGTGGGAGTGTCCATTACTTGTTGTGTTTCAGGCACCAGGCAGCTAAATACAAGTATATAAGTCTCCTGAAGGGTAGCTTGTAGAACTTATGTATTCTAGTACTGGCTTTTGTTTTTATGTTATTTTTTAAAATGTATTTTATTGGTTTTTTACAGAGAGGAAGAGAGAGGGATAGAGAGTTAGAAACATCGATGAGAGAGAAACATCGATCAGCTGCCTCTTGCACACCCCACACTGGGGATGTGCCCGCAACCAAGGTACATGCCCTTGACCGGAATTGAACCTGGGACCCTTCAGTCCGTGTGCTGATGCTCTATCCACTGAGCCAAACCGGTTAGGGCTGGCTTTTGTTTTTAGAACTGTGAGGTGAGATTCAATAAATTGGAATCTCAAGTGATCAGGAAATACTGTGAAACAAGATATTGTTTATCTGGAGGTCAGTCTTTAGCGACTGTCATCTCCAAAGACCACAGCTACAATGTGTAAGAAAGTAAAGAAGAAAATCTACAGAACTAAATTATGTGGTGTATTTCGTTGGAGTCACTGTCAGGCTCTTAGCCTAGGGCCATTACTGACTTGGATTTGTTTGTACCCCATGAGTTATCTGATGGAAGAGTAGCTGGGGATAGCGGTTGGGAGAGGTACTGCCATGGGTTAGCCAGACAGCTCAGCAAGGAGAGGTGGATGGGAGCACAATGGGCTGGATGAGCTGCTGATCCACATGATCCCAGGTTGTCCAAGAAAGCTGTTAGCATGGTTAGTTAATTAAAGTGCAAGAGGATGTATATGTTACATTTTTAAGACAGATTTACATAAATTTTTAAAGTTAAAATATCACCTGGAAAATTTACTGTTGTGAATGCCTCATTTCCTGTTGATGCCAGATGATTCAGATTTTGTTTTGAATAACAGTTTTGCCATTTAATAGTAGCTTTATGACCTTGGGCAAGTTTCTTAACTTTTCTAAGCCTGTTTTCTTACCAGGCTTTTTCTATAAGTGTATTATAGGATACATCTTGGGGGTTTAAGTGAGGATTAAAATAGATAATGAATAATAAGGACCTTATGTAATACGTTCCAGCAGGTGAGGTACTTAATCAACAGTAGGTGTTACTATTATTAGTTAACAGATGATTGGTTAAAATGCACCATTGATCAGATCTTATATCAATCCACTTCTTATCCACACATTCTTTATAAAAGGTCCTTGATCCACATTTAACCTTGAGAAAAGCGTCAGATCCACTATCAGTCATCACATTAGAATTGCGAAAATCAGAGCTCCAAGAGCTAAACTCTTCTGCCCAAGAAAGTGGACCCTTATCAGCAGAGCCAGTATTTGAACCCCAAACTTTACTGTCGTGTAAACCTGTTGCTCTGTGTTTATATGACAGTCAACCCATTTGGCCTTCAACGTCATTCTTTATGTCTTTTATTTTAAATATTTAGTTCACGCCAGAAAAGCTTTCTTTCCAGTATGTTATTGCTTTAATTTATGCCATAATTAGCTTGGAAATTGGGTAAATAATAATAATATATATAGTATATATATATGTATATACTATATATATATTTTCAAGTAGACTGACTTCATCATAATGTCTACTAAAATGTATTCTGTTTTTGCTCTTTCTACTTAAGCATTATACTCATAGCTAAAATCTTATGGTAATCTGAAGCCTGTTCCCATAGATAATAAATCTGAGACGTCACATCTCTGTCGTGAGAAAAGGAATACCAGCCATGTACAACTGGGAAAGTGGAGACTAAACACATAATGGGTAGCCATTGAGGCTCAGCGAGAAGAATTAAATGAAACACAGGATATGCAAAGAAAGGTTCAGCTACAGTCATCCCACCTACCCATAGTTTAATAGATAAGAATTCAGTTTAGAGGAGAAATATTTTCTTTCTTAGATCAATGTGAGAGTTATAATAGGAGAGAAGACTTGTACCTTTTCTCTGCTGGCCTGTGATTCTTAGAACAAGAGAAAGCAACGGTTTTCCCAGTGTTGAGAATTTTAGTTCTTTGTTGACTTGAGCTGCTTTCAAATCACAGCCCCGATTATTAGCGGCTCCAAGCTTTTATCCCCAGCTACTACATCCCTCAAGCTACCGCCTGGTAAATGTGACGGGTTTAGCTTCAGTGTTCTGTTTCACATTCATGGAATTTGAGTAACTAAATCTGCATGTGGCTTGCAGACAGCTTCTCCTCTCCCTTATTATAGTTGGCTGCGAAGCTCAAATAATAAACATTTAACAAGTGGAATGCCTTTTCCCTTTGGTCTTCTCAGCAGGCTTCACAAGGGACTACAGTTTATTTGGATTCAGGGGAACCAACTTCCACAGGGCTCAGTAAGTGAGCCTTGTGCAGGGCTGGTCACCCCCGTTGACTTTTTCCCTTTTGGGAAAGAAGAGAAAATTATTTTAGCAAGTACTTTCTCTGCTCTTTGACTTGGCTCCCTCCAGGAGTACACGATGTGCTGTTTCAGTGGTCAGTAGTCAGTAAGGAAAGAAATGAGGGATGCACAATTTGTTAACTGAGCAAAATAAGTGTTCTGCTTAAAGTCAGTTCGCCATGTCTCACAACATGGGCAGTTGCATTCGATACGTTTTATATTCTATTTCTTATATAAGTCTATTTCTATTATATTTACATATTCTGTTTCTATGTAAACAGAAGTGGTTAAAATAGGTGAGATCTATATATATATTTATGTACCCTGAGATCTATATATACACTGTGATACATATATATCACATATATGAACAGTATATTGATAAGTATGTAGCATATTGGAAGGAGCTCCTTTTATTATGTTAAAACTATATATGTTCTTAATTCTCTCTGTATGCATTAGTATGCATGAGTATGTGTACACGGAGCATATATACTATTTCATTTGGAATCATTTGAAATTGAAAACAGTAAAAATTTTAACTCAGATACTATTTACTTCTTTTTAAAGAAATAGATGTTAGTCTTTTAGAACAGTTTTAGATTTAAACAAAATTAGAATAATGCAAAGAGTTCTTGTATATCTGTACCCATTTTCCTCTATTAACATCCTACATCAGCACAGTACTTTGTTATAATTAATAAAATAATATTGATATAGTATCATTGACTGATATATCCATGGTTGATTTAGATGGTCTTCATTTTTACTTGATGTCCCTTTTCTGTCCCAGGATCACATGACAGGGTACCACATTATATTTAGGAGTCATATTTTCTTAGGTTCCTCTTGAATTTCCTTCTTTTTGATGACTACTGTGACAATTTTGAGAAATATTGGTCAGCTATTTTTTAGGAAGCCCACCTATTGGAATTTGCTGTTTATCTTACAGTTGTTTTCCCTTTGGGTTTTGTGGAGGAAGACCACAGCAACGAGGTTCCATTTTCATAACATCATTTTAAGGGTACATGCTATCAATATTATTTTTTTAAAGTAACTTTCTCCTTTATTATGGAAAAAAATAGAAAATACAGATTGAGAAAACAAGAAAATTAAAAGCACCTATAATCTTACTTTAACTGCCATGAAAAAAACCACTATTAACATTTTAGTCTATAATTTCTTTTTAAAAAAATATGTTTTTATTGATTTTAGAGAAAGAGAGTGAGGGAGAGGGAGAGAGAGAGAAACATTGATGTGAGAGAGAAACCTAGATCAGTTGCCTCCCATATGCACTCCAACTTGGGCTCAAACCTGAAACCTGGGCATGTGCCCCGAGCAAGAATCCAGCTGGTGACCTTTCAGTGCCTGGGACGATGCTCAACCAACTGAGCCACAGTGGCCAAGGCACATTTTGGTATATAATTCCCACATTTGTTTTGATGTTTCTAAGGGATAAAATAATGTAGAATATAGTTTTATAATGTACCTTAATACATTCTGAAATCTTTAGTTACTAGATATTGTTATATACTAGAGGCCCAGTGCATGAAATTTGTGAATAGGTAGGGTCCCTTGGCCTGGCCAGCAAGCAATCAGGGCTGATCTGTGGGGCAACCGACGGGGTGATCGGGGTGGGGGGGCCCACTGGCAACTGCCTTGGCAGGTCTGGCGCTGCCCGTTCCCCACCCCTGACCCCCCGCTGCCACTGCTAGTCACCTCCCTCTGCAGGGCGACCAGTGGGGTGATCGGGGGAGGGGGACCCTGCTGCCACCTGCCTTGGCTGGCTTGGCGCTGCCTGCTCGCCAGCCCTACCCCCTGCCACCACCACCACCGGTTGCCTCCCTCTGTAGGATGATGGGGGTGGGGGGCCCGCTGGCACCCGCCTTGGCTGGCCTGAGGGCTGCGGGCAGCTCCTGCATTGAGTGTCTGCCCTCCCTGGTGGTCAGTGCACATAATAGCAACTGGTTGTTCTACTGGTCATTCCACTGTTTGGTCAATTTGCATATTTGGCTTTTATTATATAGGATATTTACTAATGGATATGTGGATGAGTGTAATATATTTTAGTTAGTGACACAGTGTTTAAAAATTTTGAAATTCTAAATAGTACATTATTATTACAAGCATCCTTGTAGCCAAGTCTTTTATTCACATCTTTGATTATTTCCGTAAGATGTGGAAGAATATACTTGCTAAAGGATTTGCACATTATGTGAGGCCTTTGATACATGCTGCCAGGTAGCCCTGCAGTTTGCATTGTTTCCCACATCCTGACAGCACCTATTTCCATGTACTTAGCTATTGTTGAAAGTTATCGTTTTTCCTGTAAAATTTTGTTGGTGGTATTTTTCTAGTGTTTTTTATAGTTTAGTTTACTTTTTTAAACCTTTTAAAATTGTGAAATACAACACATAAAGAAAAGTACATGAAGCATAAACTTAATGATTTTAAAGTGAATACCCATGGCACCTGCCCAGGCCAAGAAACTGCCCTTAGTCCCCTTCCAGTCGCAGCCGGGAGAGTAACTGGTGTTGTGACGGTTATGGCAGTCACTTTCTGCTCTTGTTTATTGTTATCCTTTCAAGACCTGATATTCAGACTTAAACACTATAGGTTGGGTTTGCCTTCATACGAATGGAACTCATACAGTGTTTGTGCTTGCTTGCTTTCTTCTACAGCTTTGTTTATATATTTCACAAACCATAAAATTTACCCATTTTAAGAGTACAGTCAGTGGTTTTTAGTGTAGTCACGGAGTTGTGCAACCATCACCACAACCGAATTTTAGAACATTTTAATATCCCCCCCTGCCTCCCGCAAAACCCCATACCCATCGCCAGTTATTCTCCTTTACCCCTTCCTGCCCACACAGCTCTAGGCAACTATATTGTAAATTTTTGTCTGTGCTAAGTCCCATTTGGATCTCTTTTATGTCTTCCATTTCTATCCGCATCATGTTTGATTTTTTTTCTACCTTCTTAAACATACGGTATGTTTAATTAATTCTATTGCCTGTGTCATTTCTGGTTCATTTTCTACTGATTGATTTATCTCCTGGTTACTTTCTTTCCTGCTTATCTGCATGCCTGGTAAATTTTGTTTGGGTGCTAGACACTTAAAATTTTGTCTTTTAGAAGTTGGATTTTACTGTGTAGTTAAAAATACCGTTATTTTTTTCCTGTGACACAGTTAAGTTGCCTGGAATTCACTTTATCCTTTTGAGGCTATTTTATAGGTTTTGTGAGATTAAGTTTAGAGCAGCCTCTCATCTGGGGCTTATTTGGCCCCATTACTCAGGCAATATTTGATGCTCTGCATTAGGAGGTCTTCCCACGATGGCTCATGGGAATGCAAATACTTCCCCTCTGTTCTTTTCCTGGTCTTCAGGTAACTTCCTCACAATCGTACATGGAGCTCTAAGACTCTCTTTCTGTGTGGCTTTCTTTTTCTTCTCAAATTCTAGCTATTTTGTCCTCCCCAAACTGAGGTCTTTGCAACTCAGTGAGATTGCTGGATCCTGTTTGGGATTCCTCTTGCTGTGCTCCACCCTGGAGAATGCAGGCAGGAAGTGGTGGCAGCCGAAGGCTCCCCCTTTTTGCTCTTTTCTCAGGGATCACTGTGTTGTGCTGCCATTGCCTAACAACCGAACATCATTGCTTCAGATATTTTATTTGGTTTTCTAGTTTTGTGAGGCAGGAAGATAAATCTGGTTCTTTTAACCCATTACAAGAAGGAGCAGAAATTCTCATTGCAGTTTTGAAATTTATTGAAACTACAATTGGGATTAAATGGCTTTTATTTTTCTTATTTTTTTTCCAGTTGCTCAGATATCCACTTAGACTTGTATATGGGGATGTAGCCAAAGTGATGCCCTTGTGCCCGACAAAGTTTAAAATTGCTTTTGAACTACTGACATAGGATTGTATCGGTCACAACACATGGCCACCATTGCAATCTATAGCTTTTAAGGAATAACCATGCTTGATCTGTTACTTGATTTAATTTTAAACATGGCAATTTCTCCATTAGCACGGTCCAGCAAGAAGTCCCAGATGAAGAGCTTTCCAGCGATGAGGTGATCCTGAGGCTGAAAGCGGAAGTACAGCGCTTGCTGGGCAGCAACTCCGTGAAGCGCCGCCTGGTGTCCCAGCTCCAGAGTGACCTCAAAGGTTGTCAGAGGAAGATCGGAGACCTGGAGCAAGCGCAGAAGCGTGTAGAAAGCGTCGCGGTCGAGGTTCGTAGAGTTTGTAGAGCTAAAACGCCATTTTTAAAGAGCTCAGTAAAGAGAATGCTTACAATTTTCACAGTTAAGTTACACTTTTGTCTTTCAGGGGTTCATTTGACTTTCTTAGAAGTACAGTTTAGAGAAGGGAATGAACGTAGAGGAATACATTTTCTGGTTGCTCTTGGCACCTAGTAAATGAGATGCCAATTAGGTAATTTTTTTTTTTAAACCACAAATCCAAGGAAGCATCCATCCTATGTAACACGGTATTTGCATTTCCTCAACATTGGCTCGTACCACCACTCACTCACATCTAGCTAAGTTCCCCACTTGGCATGGTGTCCATCACATTTCTCTGGCCCATATTTCTGTAATAAAAGTCATTCCATATAAGGAAATGAATTATGCAGTGATGGTGTTAGAGGGGGAGAGGCACAGAGTCAGGTTTTGTCGGAGTCACTGATCTGCCTTTATATCTTCAGCTACTCTCCTTACTTTATAGATGAGGAAAGGAAGCTGGAGCAGTTTGAGACCCTTTTGAGGTGACAGAGTCAACCTTAAAGCACAATGAAATTAAAACACCTGAATGACAAATAGGTGAAGGTTATTTCCCCAAGGTTGTGCCCTCACGGAGATCTTTAGGGCGAGCCCTCCATGGATTGCTGCCTTTTTCACATTTTACAAATTCAAGCCCATGTGCACTCCCAACAGAAAATAAGGCGGAGAGACTTAGCAACTAATAGGAATGGGAAGAAGGAAGATTAATGTAGATGGTGTATTCTTTTTCCTCCTGGATGGAAAACTTTTTTTACTTTCTATGTTAGTACTGTTTTATCTCCTGAACCTTTAAACTAGGAATTGTGCTCATTGAAACAGTCCTATTAGCACACAATTTCCAGGATGTTCTGTGGTTCTAAATTATTGTGGAAATTTAATTGAGTCTAATTTGTTTTCTAGAAATAATAGTGTTCTTCCTGTTAAAGGCCTGCCCAGTCTGGTTCCCTCTTCTGAGTAACTGTATTTGATGAGTACAACATTGATTTCAGTGTTAGCGACCACATGTGAAAGACCCCTTCCTCCGCAGCACATCCAGCGTCTGTAAATCAAGCTGTTTGAACTGTTTCCATAAGTTTCTTAAAAAGGATGGGAGTGAAAGTTGGTGTCTCAAATTGTGTTAGATCAGAGTGAATTAGCTTACACTTCCTGGTGAGAGTATCCTACGTTTAGGAGAGTAGGAACCTGTTTTTGAGTCTGAACCTGAGCTCAGGTATCTATCTTGGTGCTTTCTTTGTTTTATATTGAAATTACTGGTGGCGTTGGTCAGACAGGAACACTTTCACATGTGTGGCAGTGATGGTGGTCGTGGCCTATGTTGTTTTTTGTTTTAGCCTTTCTCTTTGCCTCTGTAGTCTAGTTGATCAATAAGTTGAAGGGGGCTACCTCCTCTTCGAATACTCCTTTTGTCCAGTTTCTCTTTTGCCATAGTCATTTCCTAGCAGTCTGCATTAGGTTTTTCTTTCTTTCTTTTTTTCCTCACCCAAGTATATGTTTTTATTTTTTAGAGAGAGGGGGGGGGGGGGGGGGGGGGGGGGGGGGAGAGAGAGAGAGAGAGAGAGAGAGAGAGAGAGAGAGAGAGAGAGAGAACAAAAGAAAGAAAGAAAGAAAGAAAGAAAGAAAGAAAGAAAGAGGGAAAGAAGGAAAGAAGGAAAGAAAGAAAGAAAGAGAAACATCAATCAGTTGCCTCCCTTATAAGCCCTGACTGGGGATTGAACCCCAAACCTTTTGGGGTGTGTGTGGTATTCCAGCTAACAGAGCTACCCTGTCAGGGCTGCATTTGTTGTGTTTTTTTGTTTTTTTTTTTTAAGTGTGACTTTAGTCCTTGCTGCTATGTCTGTTCTGCCTCAACTTACTATATAGGAAATTCTTATGAGTTGATAATTCTCTGCATATTTTCCCAATAAATATTTGTTGAATTCATACATCTAGGATCTACTTTCTAGATGGGGGGAATGGAAGAAGATTTAATGGGACAGTAATGGGACAGTAATTTAACAAGTGGATGGTTTTTTTAAATAAACTCTCAAGTTTAGTCATCTAATTAGCCCATGGACACCTTCAAGTCTTGCCTTTGTCACGCATTTCCCACATCTTTTCTAATAGAGTTTTCTATTTAGTCTTTAAAGTTAGAAAGCAGGGTTGGGAATCACGTGGAGAAAGGACAAATCATTCAGTGTAAAGTTTTTTTTAAAAGGTGCTTTGTGCAAGGCCTTGTGGGATTCAATGGTTAAAGAAACAATGGCCATTTCCTAAAGGAACTTTGAATCTAGAACAGCACTGTCCAAGAGAAATATAGTAGAGTTATATATGTAACTTATAATCTAGTACTGCCCTTAAAGTAAAAGTAATAAGTGAAGTTAATTTTAATATACTTTATTTAACCTAACATATACAAAATATTCTCAGTATCAGTCAGTATAAAATTGTTATAAGGTGGTCTGCATTTCTTTTGTGTCTGTGCTAAGTCCTTGAAAACTGTATTTTTGACTTAACTGCACATGTCAGTCTGGGCCAGCCACCTGGCCAGGGTCTGTAAGCACCAGTGTCCATAAGCACACGTGTGTTAGCGGCTGCACATTCAGCAATGCAGCTCTGCAGTGGGATGGGCGCCTAAAACTCTGTGTAATAAGGGGTACTAGTCACAAAGTGCCAGGAGAAGGAATGACTACCTGGGCTTGGTGGCGGGGTGGCGGGGTGTCGGGGGGGAGGGGAGGTGAGTGGGGAGTGGAGGGTGGTAAGGCAGCCTAGTGAAGTCTTTGAGGAGGCCATGGTGGGTCTCTGTCCTGAAGGATAAATCAAGGAGAGGCAGGTGGGAAGGGACATTTCAGCCCCGAACAGAAGTAAAAGGATGTAGCAAATAAGGTGGTGTAACTGGAGCGAGGAGGGCATGGGAGTATAATTCATATTGTATAAGCTCAGTCTTTCTGAAATCTTGAATGAGGCCAAAACCATTTAGATGTGTCATTGATTTCCAGAAAGAATGGTTATAGCCGGGATATAATGTTGAACTCCTTTGCTTGCTGTAGGGATGTTACAAAAAATAACACATCAATTTAAACTTGTGTGGATGTGTTTTTAAAGATAACTAGGCCATCAAAATTCTCTCCTTAAAGATTTTGGAAGAATTAAGAAAGCCAGCAAAAATATTTATGTATGTAGTATTTTTTTTTTAATTTCTTGATTTGAGATATATATATATATATATAAATTTATTGTTCCACTTACTTATGCATTTATTGGTTGATTTTTGTATGTGCACGATGGCAAAACACCCCACCTGCAGGGATTGAACCCACAACCTTGGTGTTTCAGGACAGTGCTCTAACCAACTGAGCCTACCTGGCCGGGGCTATGTATGCAGTCTTAATTGGCATTTTATAAATGAACATTATAAAGGTATTTATATATTTATTGCATTATACATACCTTGTAGTACATTTTATGTTAGTTTATATCCCTCATACAGAACAAATTAAGATTATGATAGAGAATCAGTATTTTGCTTTCAAATCATATGACTATTGAAAGCAGTGTTGTTTTCTGGCATTCCCAGGGTAATGTGTGATGAAAATTAGGAGTCTGCCGGTTCGTAGCACTGTACAATGATTGGGAATGGACACGATACTTTGCTGATTGTTCTAGTTGAAAACTGGGCTGTTAAGGTAGAATGTGGTCAAGGCCTTACGAAACCAGACCCCTTACTAACAGGCAGGGTGTGCACCTGCCCTTAACATTTTGTAAGCATAGTAAGTAAAACATAGAGGCCTTTCTGTGCCTGACATTCAGTAGAGACCGTTACCTCACCACGTTGTGGTGAAAGCGTACTTTGATTCCAAGGTATTTGATAGACAGTATTCGGTAGCCAACCTAGAAGGTTCCTCATTAGAATCTTCTAGGAATTAGGAAGATAGGATGAGAGTTGGTGTAATATTATAGTTCTTGTTTTATTGAAGATGATGTCTTCCAAATTCCACCTTTAGAAAGAAACTTTATTGTGCCATTTATGTGGTCTTTCTATGTTTGTAAGGGTTTTGTGCTGACAAGTACAGGTATCTAGGCCGTGTGTGCCTGCTGTGTGAAAATAGGTCAAAACTGAGTTGATAGCTAGCTATGAAAGAATTTCTTTTATTGTATCCGCATATTATTTCTATTTCTAGTAATAAAATCTTACCAGTGGGGAAGGAAGCACACATGAATATCAAAACTTTAAAAAGTAGAGGCCAGCCTTGGCCGGGTAGCGTGGTTGGTTGGAGCATCCTCCCCACACAACGAAAGGACATGGGTTCAATTCCTGGTCAGGGCACATAACCCAAGGTTGTGGGTTCAATCCGTGGTTTGGGTGCGTTCAGGAGGCAATAGATCGATGTTTCTTTCTCACATCGATGTTTCTCTCTCAAATCAATAAAATAAGTAAATAAATAAACGTATCTTGGGTGAGGGTAAAAAAAAAAAGTGGATGCCACGTTAAAAAAGTGAAAGCCATTTTCCTGAGTCAGAGATCTTTTCAAGTGTCTTTAGTATCCCCAAATCTGGAGAGAAGCTAACAGAATAAGCAGTCTTAGCTCCTTTCTCTGCCAACTGGGGTAGGGGCAATGGCTTCTGGGAAATGATGGCAAGTGAAAAGGGGAAAGTCAGCCACTGGGGCATTTCCCTCTGAAGGCGAAGGCTCTGTGCATTGGAAGACTGAGCCAAAGCCTTGGTGTTTTGTCACCTCCCCTGGGAATGAGCTACACATACCTTCCCTCCCCAATGAGTGGAACAAACCTTGGTACACGATATTTTTTATGCATTGGTAAGAGAGCTCAGAGTTCGGGTAAAAACATAAACCAACAAGCCTAATAATGTAGGTTTTATTTTTTTTCCCAACCTTTGGTACCCCTCAGTGAATAAAAAAGTCATAAACAGCCTGGCTGGTGTGTCTCAGTTGGTTGAGCATCATTCCACCAGGAAGTCGCCAGTTCCATTCCTGGTCAGGGCACACACCTGGGTTGCAGGCTCAATTGCCAGTGCAGAAGGCAGCCAATCGATGTTTCTTCCTCATCGGTGTTTCTGTCTCTCCCTCTCCCTTCTTTTCTGAAATCATTTAAAATATATTAGAAAAAGAACTCAAAATAAATACAGAAGACATTTAGATGGTGAGAGGAAAATGTGCAGTCATATAAAGAGACAAACTTGGGAAGATGTAAAACAAGTGAACATTGAAGGTATGTAAGAGGCTCCACTCTGATGGCAATACAAGGAATGCCAGTGCAAGCCATTGTTAGCTACTCTTTCCCCTATCAAATACAACCATTATTTAAAGATAGTCACTGCAATTGGAGGTAAACGGAGTTGAACAAACTCATGAGAGTATACATTTGTACAAACTTTCTGGGAAAAAAATTTGCCAAAGCCTATCATAAGCCTTAAAAATTGTACCTATTGAGTAAAACATGTATCTATGAGTTAATACTGGTTATATAAATAAATAAATGCTAAATGTAGTGGGTGAAAGTATGATGAAAAAGAAAATATTTGTATACTCTCGAAGTATCTTTTTATAAGGTACTTATTATTAATTGTAAGTGGAAATATGGTAACTTTTCAGTGGAGGTACTTGCAGATACTCTCCTCATCAATTGATCATCACCAGTGACGAGATGTATTGGTATCGTATCTCCCCTGAAAAGCGTGTGCATCATTGCTGTGGCATTCATGCCAAAAATGCATAGCCTGAATTTACTAATGAAGTAACATCAGAAAAAAAGCAAAAATGGAGGGCCATGCTACAAAATAATTGGTTAGTACTCAAAAATATCAGGAGTTTGAAGGACAGAAACTGAGGAACTGTCCTGGACTGAAGGAGACCGATGAGATGTGGTAACTACGTAAGTGCAGTGGGGGATCATAGATTGGATCCTGAGCCAGAAAAGGACATTAAAGGAAAATCAGGAAATTTTGTAGATTAGTTAATAATATTGTGCCCTAGTCAATGTCCTGGTTTTGATCGTTGTGCTGTGGTTATATTTGGGGACATGGTAAAAGGTATATGGAGATCATTTGTACTGTTTCTATAATTTCTTTGTATGACATTATTTCAAAACTAGAGACCTGGTGCATAAAATTTGTGCATGGGTAGGGTTTCTAGGCCTGGCCAGTGATCAGGGCTGGTCAGGTTACCCACCTTCCCATCTCCCCGCCTCCTCCTTCCCTTGCCACCTGAGTGCCACCCTGTGTGGTTCCATGCCCCCCGCCCCACCTCCCCACCTTCCGGCCTCCTCCTTCCCTTGCTCCCTCAACACCGCACCACTGCCGCTGATTGCCTGCCGTGTTCTGCATCACCCCTGGTGGTCAGCGCACATCATAGCAAGCGATCGAACTCCCAGTCTCCTGGTTGAACTCCTGAGGGGACACTTTGCATATTAGCTTTTTATATAGATAGATAAGTACTTAGACTTTTTTAATAACCTGAAAAACGTTTGACTTTTTTAAAACATTTAGACTAAAACAGATGCCTCTTCTACTTCTGAATTGATTGTCAAAGATGATATTCTGCGACTTAAAAATGAAATTCAAGTTTTGCAACAACAAAATCAGGTAATTACAATTTTTAAAAATATTTTGTGAGAATTTCCATGGACTCATTAAATGCAAAAATATGGAGGCAGTGTGCCTTAGTAGTAGACAAGGATATTAGTAGGTGATTAAGGATTCCAGTTATTTCCCATTAGTGTTGGTCACTGGGTGGAGTTTCATTAGAAAGTAAGTTAATGTAAATCCAGTTTTCTGACTGTACAGTAGCTTGCCTAAGAGAGGTGTTCTTTCCTCCTTAGCCAGCCCTTGACCAAAAAGTAAAACTTGCTTATTTAAAAGGCTAATGAAGACTTAAATTTTAAGATTTATTTTAAGGCTCAATTAGCCAATACTTTTCTGGCTAAGTGGTTTTATTTCATATATTTCAAATAAAATACAAAATTTAAATTTTTACTCCTCAGAGAAAGCTCCTTGTCGAAGAAATGGTTCTGTTCTCTTAACAAAGTACGACGAGACTTTTGTGGAATTATGAAAATGCTATATCAGAAAATGTTACAGGGCAGAGATAAAATACAGAGGATGTTTAAAGATGAGATTAATAATTGAAAATGACGTTTATTTCCAACAAACACTTTGTTCTTTTATATGTAGGCACTAAAAGAAATGGAAGAAAAAATGAGAAATACAAATCAGGAGTTATGTAATCAAATGAGACAAATGGTGCAAGATTTTGACCGTGATAAACAAGAAACTATTGATAGGTAAAGTCTGTAAAGTCTATATAATGCCTGCCTCCTGGACACCCTTCCCATTTGCTTTTCCCTCATCTTCCTCCCCTCCCTCACCCCCCAAAAAAAGATTCCAGGGAAATGATGGAATGACCTCTCCCTGTGGAGACCTGAGCTTGGAGAAGACGAGTCCCTGGCTTCTCAAAATAGAATTTGGAACTCATTTTCCATAGAAGTGATGTTAGGTGGTGTGTTGGGTTCTGTAGCACCATCAGATGGTGGTTCATTGAAATGGGGTAGCGTAATGATGTTTTAAAGGCTATTCTGTATAAGGAAGAAATCTGTGAAAGGGTATGTCTTCCAAATACCAAATCATAAACTTGGAAACGGACTTTTGGAACATAACTTACTTGTGAGTTCGGTACTACTAAGTATTTGTGTTTAGTGTAGATAACTTGCAATTTAGGAACCACACACATCCTCAGTTATTTTAATTCATTTTCTAGAGACAAGTCCTCAACACAGACTGTTCTCTCTGTGTGAGGGACATCCTCAGTTCAAGTTTCTAATTCTTTTTCTAGAAACATTTGAGGAAAGAAAAATGTGAAGATTCTTATGATTCAGTGAAAATTCATTATTACCATTTTTGGTTGGGGACAGCCAATCTGACCTTAATTATCATGTGCATTAGAGAAGAGTGGGGGAAAGGGAGGAAGGGAAACCAGTTGGTTTTGGGGTTTCTTGTGAGGCTGGGCACTGCCTTAGGTTCCGCTGGCCACCTTGTTCGCAGGTGTGAGAGGACTTACCAGCAGCACCATGAAGCCGTGAAAACCCAGATTCGCGAGAGCTTGTTAGCGAAGCATGCTCTGGAGAAGCAGCAGCTCTTTGAGGTCTATGAGGGGACTCGCTTGCAACTTAGGTGAGAATAAAACAGCTTAGCTGCCTTCGAGGCTGTAAGACAACACTCTCCTATTTCCTGTTTTAGAGAACATGGTGCTGCAGCCCTTGTATCTTTTTTTGTGGTCATTTAGCTGCTGGTTTTGTGTATCCAAGGTCTGAACTGGATAAGATGAATAAGGAGATGGCCTCTGTGCAGGAGTGTTACCTAGAAGTGTGCAGAGAGAAGGATGACCTAGAATCGACTCTCAGGAAGACCATCGAAAAGGAGCAGCAGACGCAGGAGAAGGTACAGCACGAGTTAACACCGTGTTTCCTTCAGTTGATTTCCCTGGTCTCACTGTTGTCCTTGAGACCAGTGCACGTGTTCTCCTGTGCGGGGGGAAGGCATACGTAGAAGTCTCTCTTCTTTTAGCTGTTTCACACTAATTTAGCTCATGCAATACATTTCAGTGTTGAGATGATTATTAAAACCTTAGTAGAAATTGGCCTACATATAGGAGAAAATCATTCTTCCCTATCGATTTTTCCCTAAGAGGCAAAAACGAGTTCTGAAAAGAAGAGTGGACCCGAGACACTTGGAGTCTGAAACCCGGGATCCTCATGTTGCATTTGCTTGTGGACCCGACCCAGGCCTCTGAGCCCAGTATAGAGTGTTCCTTCAGGGGCGTTTTTTCCAGCCCGTTTCTCTGCCAGTGTCAGAGCATTCTTTCATTCTGCGGGGGCACAGTGGTCGCTTGAATTTGGGTTTTCATTACAGGGAAGGAGTGGCATGGAGGCTGTGAAGAGAAAGGTCAGTGTCAGTGTGGCCTCTCAGGGAAATGGGGGAGGGAGGGCTACCATGTGCTCTGCTCCTCCCTGGCTCTTCCAAGTGGCCATTGCTGAGTGTCCAGAGTCTGATTGTGTGGAAAGAGGGTCACCTCCTCTTTTCTTCCCTGTCCTGAGTCTCATCCAGACACAATTCTCACTCCCACTTTGGACCAGGTTCAGACCACAGTTTGAAACCACCTGAGTGTAGATTAGAAAATATTTTTAAAGGCCTGAGTAAATGTTCTAAACAGAAGTTTTTGAACAAGTCACATTAAAGCAAGGCTTTGCTACTACAGACTTAAAAAGAATAATAAAGAGCAGGTGAGGAACTCAAGTATTTTGATTACTTTTGAGTAGATTAACATGTTAAAAAAACATGACATGTATATTTCTAAAGGGAGCTGTTTAAGTTAGTACTGGAAGTTAGAAGGGATCTTAAATTACCTAGAAGTTAAAAACTTAGCTTTTTTTTTTTTATACTTAAAAATGTATTTTATCTCATAGCTTTTAGTAATGTTATAAAAATTAAAATAGATCCCTAGTGTGATTATTTTTTTATTCTTTCTTAAAAAAGAAAAAAAGAATATGATCAATGGCAAGGGTATAAGATAATATATGCACACACACACACACACACACAGCCCTGACCGGTTTGGCTCAGTGGATAGAGCATACACACACACACACACACACACACACACTTATACATCTAATATAATAAAAGAGTAATATGCAAATTGACCCTCACTCCATTACACCCACAAGCCACACCCACCAACCAATTAGGAGCAGATATGCAAATTAACTAAGATGGCAGTAGCCATGAAGCTGGAGTTGCCCCGGGCAGTGGAGGAAGCCAGGACTCTGCGGGCCCTGAGCTCTACTCAAGGCTACAAAGTTTCAATTATAGAAGATAAACAAACCCCAGTTACCTGCTGGGCTGGGACCTTGGGTTGCCAGGGGTAGCCCAGGCTTCAAGCAGCAGTGGGGGCGAGGCAAGGCTACAAAGTTTCAATTATAGAAGCTAAATAAATTCCAGATACCTGCTTCCAGCCAGGCACCCCAGCAGGGACCCAAACCCTGAAGGGGCTGTGGGCAGCTTGAAAACGGTCCTCAGCCCCTCATCTAGGCTGGCCAGGCATGCTAGCAAGTGGACATCCCTCGAGGGGTCCCAGACTGTGAGAGGGCACAGGCTGGGCTGAGGGACTCCCCCTTCCCCCCTGAGTGCACAAATTTTTGTGCACTGGGCCTCTAGTATATACATACATACATATATATGATCAATGGCAAGAACATAAAATCAATTCTCTCAAAGAAGTAATTCTTTTCAGAAATATATTTTCTGGCACTTTAAAAAGAATCAGCTTGGCCCTGCCAGGTGGCTCAGTTGGTTGGAGTGTGGTTCTATACACCAAAAGGTTGTGGGTTCCATCCCTGGTCAGGGCACATGCTTAGGTTGCAGGTTTGAACCCCAGTCAGGGTGAGTGCAGGAGGCAACTAATGGATGTCTCTTTCTCTCTCCCTCCCTCCCTCTCTCTCCTTTCCTCTCTAAAATCAATAACACATACCCTCAGGTGAGGATTTAAAAAACAAGGAATCAATTTGGCTGTAAAACTGGACCTCATATGATTGGCCAGTTGCCATTTATAGCTGCTGCAGACTGGCGCTTTGGCTCTTGAGTGCTTGTACTGGGGCAGGAAGAAAAGTCAAAACTGTTACTTGGCCCTTCTGAAGACACTTAGAGGTTAATTTTTTTCCTTTAAAATTTGAAAATTGTCCTACAGTAAAATTGACTCATTTTTAAATTTGGTCTACTGTTCTACACATTTTAACACATGTAGATTGATCAGGATACAGAGCAGTTTCATCATTCTAAGGAGTCCCTTGTGTTATCTATCCCTTTTAGTTACACCCATACACACACTTAAAGGGCCAGTGTACTTAGAGCATGAAAAGTTTAATTCCTTCTCTTTAGTTTTATACACACACAGATTATTATGACCACCTGACGTTTGTAGGAAAATTAGCTATAATTTCACACTGAAGTTGCTAGAGGGTCAGACCGTTATAAATAGGAAAGCAGGTTGTTTACCACGACAGTAGAAGAGATTATTTTCTGAAGATATGGGTAAACAACGCGATTTAACAGCCTTTGACAGTGGGATATATATACACTGAGTGGCCAGATTATTATGACCACCTGACGTTTGTAGGCAAATTAACTGTACCCTGCATCGTATGGGATATAGAAGCCGAAGGCCTGTTCCAACACCTTTGCTGTCTGCAGTTACCAAGATAAAACGTCTCCAATTCGCACAGGAACACAAGGATTGGGCAGTCGAGCATTGGGAAAAAGTCATGTGGTCCGATGAATCACGTTTCCAGTTGCATCATGCAGATGACAGAGTGAGAATTTGGTGGAAACAGCATGAAAGCATGCACCTCACATGCATGAGTACAACCCTTCAAACTGGTGGGGGCAGTTTGACCACCCCATCAATACTTCGTTGGGTCACCTTTTGCCTTTAATACTGCAGCAATTCTTGGCATTGACTCCAGTAGATGTTGAAAGGCAATGTGAGGAATCTGACACCATGCCTGATGAATAGCACTGTCCAGGTCTGTGATATTTGATGGTTGTGGAACCAGTTGCCTGATGGCTTTTAACTTCGTCCCACAAATGCTCAATTGGATTGAGATCTGGTGATTGTAGGGGCCACCTAAGCAAGGTAAAGTCTCCCTCATGTTCTTGAAACCACTCCTGCACAATACGAGCACTGTGGCATGGAGCATTGTCTTTTTTTTTTTTTTTT
>PVJC01026897.1:0-23665 GCA_004026665.1 Murina feae
ATAGATATAGATATAGATATAGATATAGATATAGATATAGATATAGATATAGATATATTAAATATAGATATCTTAACAGCTATACACCCAGTGTTACCAGTGCAGAGAATTGGGTAGGACTGTGGATGACTGAATGTATTTTTCTGTATTCAGCAAAGAACATTTACTCTTTGGATATACAAAAAAAAAGTAAACAATATTATTTTTTTAAAATCAAGTACCTAACACAGTGTTTGTCACAGAGTAAGTGGCCAAGAAATAACACTTGTTAATACATTTATGTGTTGTATGAAATATGTTTCCGTATCATATAAAGTAGTATCACAGAGTCACTGGTGTTCATTCATTCATAAAACACGTGTGGAGCACCTATGACACGCACACAGTTGTCCTGCCCCAGAGGGGGTGGGTGCAGAAAAGAAAAATCTTACAAGCTAGACAGGGAATGAGAGCAGACATCCCAACACAAAGCCATGTGGAGGTGTATGCATATTTGTACATGTGCGCATGTGTATGTGTGTTTGTGCATGTGCGTGTGCATGGGCGTGAGCTGGAGGCAAGGGGAGCCCTGCATGGATAAGCACCAATGCCACTGGCCTTGAAGGCAGGGCGGGGAGGGGGACCTTCAAGGAGGAGGTGGAAGGATGGAGGACCTGGGGTCGGGGGAGAAGTGCCAAGTGTCACTGGGAACAGAGGGGTCAGCAACAAGCCACGCCCTCTGACCTGGGGCCACAGCGGGAAATGGGGACAGACCACGAAGACCACGAGTCTGAAGCTGATGCATTGTCACCTCCTTTGACGAAGGCGGGCATCCCTGCTGCCTCTGGAGCAGGACGCCGCCCAGTCAGAGCTCCCGCCTGTTTGCAGTCAGGACCCCGTGCCTGTCAAGCAGCAGACACCGGCCGCAGGCGTTCAGGTAGGGATCTTCTTATTTGTTTTGTTTGGGCTTTTTTCACTAACATGGAATCTGGAGCAGAAAGTCCAGCTGTGGCCCGTGGGCTCCACTGAATTTCAAGTGAGGCAGGTGCCTTCTACCTCTCTGCTCCACCCTCCTGGGTGTGTCTTCCATCCTGAGGTGCCTCATGCTCACCCTTCCAGCCTCATGTCCACGTTCTAGGCAGACAGGCAGGAGGAGGGAAGGAGAAGAACTCGGAGGAGGAAGGGTAGAGGAAGGGGCGGTAGATCCCATTTGCATGAACATTTGTCACAGGTGAATTATAGAAATAGAAAATCCAGCAGTGGCTGTCGGGGGATGGGGAAGGGGCTGGGAGAAGGGGTGAAGCTAGAGGTACAGGGTTGCTGTTGAGGTGGTGAGACCCCTTACACTGGCTGTGGCAGGTGTACCTGTCTGTGACGGTACTAAAACCACGCATTGAAGCGTCCACTTCACGTGGATGAGCCCTGTGGAGCGACTCTCCAGAAAGCCGCTCCCTCTGCCCTCCCCGAGGTGGACAGTCTGGGCACAGACCCAGGCCCTTCCTGAGAGTCAATGGGAGACTCAGCAGGGAGGCCCATGGAGTCGGGAAAAGCCCAATGGGTCCCGGGACGCCAAGGCGGCTGCTGCTCTGGAGGGTGTCCAGGTTCAGGCCGGGCCAGGCCGCTGCATCCTGCTGTTTCCGGTGAGGTCTGGGTGGGAAGGGCGCGGATGAACCTCGCTCCTGCCTCCGTTCATGCTCCCAGCGGCCCTGAACGTGTCGGTGCAGCTGCTCATCCATTCGCTTAGCAAGTAGCCACGAGGCATCTACTTCGTGCTTCCGAGGTTCCGAGGTTCCGTTCCCCCCCCCCCACACACACACACAGGCACCTCTTCCCTCCACTTCACAGAAACATCGTGAGCTGAGCACCTGCGACCAGCCAGGCTCCATGGTAGGTGCGAGGGCACAGGTGGGTGGGATAAACAAAACCCCTTCCCTCTCCGTGAGGAGCAGACTCGTTTAGGAAGTTCTAGTATCTGAATTATATTTATTGTAATTTTTCTTAAGTGGGGGCACATGAAACTGGGTATAAACACCTTGCACGCATAGTCCTTTCCAAGCTATAGAACTCAAAGGAATTCGCAAGTGTAATACAGATGAAACAATAAAACCGCTAGCAATGTAGATGCTTCCCGCGCCCTCGCTCTGACCTGCAGAGTGAGTGAGAGCCTGGAAGGCACACGTTCTCTGTGCCTGTCCCGCTCATGCTGTTGGGGGCCAGGGGGAGGGGGAGGGGGTTACGAGTGCTGGGCCTGAGACTCAGGTACTGTCTCTCCTGAGTGGGGTGGGGAGGGTAGTGGCATGGAAGCCACCATGTGAGTAGGAGCTGGGCTCAGTGGCTGGATGTGGGGAGAAGGTACAAAATTTGGTCTAGAGAGAGTGTGAGCTCACAGGGTAGGAATGTGCGAGGCTGACTGGGCAGGAGGTCAGGCAGTGGGGAGGGGTCAGCATGAGCCCTGGGGAGCTGGATGCCTGCTGATGAGGTGCTGGGCTGCACCAGCCACAATGCGGAGGGCAGGTGGGAGGATGGGCGAGGTAGTGGTTAGGGCAGTGGGGAGTCTGGGTGTGAGGTCATGGACACCGGGGTGGGGGGGGTGGCGCCTAGGAGAGGCCTGGGCTGGACCCCGACGTGGGCAGCAGCAGCACCCCAGCTTGGGCACAGGGGGAAGAGGAGGCTGCAGGAAATAGTGCAAAGAGGCTCCTGACAGAGAAAGGCCTGGCAGACAAGTCACCCCAAAGTAGAGGAAGGAAGAGAGTGAGCCTAGTGGGTCTCAGAGAGGGACGCTGAGGGCTGGGTGTGGGCGCTGGGGGCTCAGAAGAGGTGAGAGGGCCAGCTGACACCCAGGGCAGCCTTGTGTCCTGAGCAGGACCTTGGCCTGGGCGGTGCCGGGCGTCAGGGGACTCCAGCCTGGAGGAAGCAGATGCACCGTCCTACCTGCTTTCCATTCTGCTGCCGCCGTCACTTGCCGGGCAGCCCCATCCCGGCTGCTGTTTTGCAGCCGAGGCGTATCAGTCATGATAAGACGGTACTTAAAGCAGTGGTGACAGAGCCTAATCAGTCTTGTGAAATATAGACCTCTCCCCACACCGCAGGCAGGGCCGACATTAATACACATTTATGCAAAGCAAGAGCCGGAGCTGTCGGGGGCTAATCTTTACAAGTATGATAAATGATGTTTATTCTCCGTGATGGAACGAAACACCCCAGCCGACAGTAATTGTAATAAAAAGGACAGATCAACTTCTATAAAGTGATTGAATTACCCTTCGATTGCATTAATGTCCACACTCTGTGTGTCACCGCTTCCGCGAGGTCCCTAGGACAGCGAGCAGGACAACTTCCCCTTCACCTCAGGAGCTACCCTTGGCCCGGCTGCTGGGGCAAGGCCTGCCTGCAGGGGGCGAATGGTTGGTCTCCACAGCCGGGCCTGTCTCTCCCGGGGGTGTGGGACCTTAGCTGTGAGAACAGCAACCAGCCCAGGGCAGCCTGGAAGCAGCCAGGAACTGGATGGGCAGGAGCGGGCAGGATGGCCCTGCATGGCCAGGCTTCTGGAGCAGAAAATGGGTGTCTAGTCTAAGCTTCTCCATGACCCCGAGGGGCAGATGCCATTATTATTATTTTTCAACATTATTTTGTTGATTTTTTTCTTTTAGAGAGAGGAAGGGAGGGGGGATAGAGAAACAATGATTGGTTGCCTCCTGCATGCAACTGGGGATCAAACCCACGACCTGGGTATGTGCCCTGACTGGGAATCGAACCTTCCACCTTCTGGTGTATGAGTCAACACTCCAGCCAACTGAGCCACACCAGCCCGGACAGCAGGCCCATCACTATTTCAGCTTTGCAGGTGAAAAAGTTGGGGCTCAGAAAGGTTAATTGTCTTGCCAAAGTCACACGGCTGGTGTGTGTGAAAATGGGGTTCACACCCAGAAGTGTTTAACAGACTGTCACTGAAGTGCCTGAGGGGACCCCTGGCTCCCAGATCCTCCCCTGATGTGTGTCCATGTACCTGCCCAGCTCCACAGTGAGCAGGGCACTGGAGCGTCAGGCTACTCCACTTTTGAGATGAGTCTGGGCACCAGGAGGCCTGGACCACAGACGCTGGGTGCCATCTTCCAACATCACAGCCCAGGGCAGCGTGCTGGCAGAGAAGCGCACAGGGTTAGCAGGCAGATGGGTTTGAATCTGTCTCTTGGGACCTCAGTCTTCTCATCTGTAAAATGGGGAGAAGAGCTGGTGGCCAGTTCAGTGAGAGCAGGTCCCATGAGCCCCAGATCAAGACGGGAGATCCAGTGATGCCAGTGACCTGAGGAAAAGGGAATGACACCCTCACCTGTTACCCCACAGATGCCAAAGGGGTTTTTAATAACATGTATCGGCTCTTCTCGCTCATCTGCCTAAAGCCCTCCACACAGTCTGTCCCCAGGGCTAGCCAACCTTTTCACGCTACAGAAGTGGCGACTTCACAGAGGCCCATCAAATTCCATTTCCTCTTTTCCGATCCTGGCTCCGCTGCTCCCTGCTCAGCCTCCCCGTCCTCCTCGGGCTGAGAGCCAGGCCCTCGAACTTTCCTATCGCACTGACCCTTCTCCTTCGCCGCACTGGTCCTGGTTTGTCATTTTACTGCAATCTGCATGTTTGTTAAAGGTCTGTCTCTCTTTCTAACTAGACAGTGGGCTGTTTGCTTGGAGTTGCAACGGCCCCGGCCTGGGGCAAATGCTCAGAAAAGCCTGCTGGGCCAAAGAGTGAAGGAACCTCTTACCTTCTGAGAAGTCAGATACTGTGCCACAGATAATACTGAGGCTTTAAAATGGTTTCAGCTCCCGAGGCTTCGCCAGTGCGTGTATGTGTGTGTGTGTGTGTGCGTGTGTGCCTGTTGCACAGAGACGAGGCAGCTAGGGCAAGCATCCTTGGCTTCTGCCCTGGTGCACAATCCTGTGGGGAGAGACCTGATGAGATTCCTGCAGTTCCTGGCATTCTAAGGGGGGCGCCTCTGGTTTCCTGGGACCAGCCTGGCTGCTGGCACCCACAGGACCAACCTCTCAGCCAGGCTATTGAAGACGCCACCAGCATCAGTCCTGGCTGCCACACCCAGACAGAGCAAGCTCCCCACCTCCGTCCCCCTGGGCAGGAAAGGGAAGGTTTAAGTCCCTCTCCTCTTGAGCCCCCCACCCTCTCCCACCTCAGACAGGTCTGCAGATTGTCTGGAAAGACCGTGCAGACCGGGAGTCTACAGGAAGCCTCCCTGCTCCGCCCCACCCGAGGCGCCTGGAATGCCACGGGCTGCAGCAGTGACCTGGGCAGTATTCCCAGAGGAAGAGCGTGGACCCCAGGGCACCGAGGCAGGCTCCTCCATGGCCTTCGGGAGCAGCGGCACTGGCAGCCCCTCCACACCACCTCCCGCGTCCTTGAACCTCCAGGAACCACCAGCAGATGTTCGTTAGTGGGCGGGAGAGGGCCTGGCGCCATTTGCCAGGCGGCATGCTTGGAATAAATCTCACTGCGCTGCAGGGCCCGGGGCTCCTGGTCCTCCGCCAGCTCGGACGGCTGAGCCATGCGTGGAGGCAGGGCGGCAGGGGGAGCAGAGTCCAATGAGCTGCTCTTAATTCTCCTTATTACTGTTGGTTAGGAGCCCCGGCTGCCCAGACCATACGGAGGTGGGCCCCGCCTCTGCGGGAGCACAGCGAGGGGAGCACATTGGGTGAGACTGATGAGGGTGGCTTAGGGAGGGCTCGGAGGGGAAACACCCCCACGCCTCTGGCTGGCTCCAGCCGCACTCACTTTGTGGCAGCATATTGCTGCTAGCTGCGGGCTTGTTAATATTAGCACTCCAGACACCTCCGGGCTGCGGGCTCTGAGATGCTGCCATTTATTATAATTATCAGGGGCGTGATGTGGGGTGGCTGGTTGGAATTTCCACGCTGCTGATGACCGAGGTGAACAGTGCCACTCATGGGCCATTCGAGGCAGGGCCAGGGGACAGGGGCCCTGGCCACTGGCACCCTCCTTGGATATCCCATGTGGAACGCAGATGTAGCCCAGCCCCATCTATGAACTCTCCCCATCTATGAACTCTCTCTCCTCCCTGCAGCTGAGCCCCAGACCTGGATCCGCGCAGGGTACCACCCAGCCCAGGCCAGGCATGCAGGAGCAGAAGCTATAGTCACATGAACACTCAGCAGCTAGAGCCTAAGACCACCACCTTCCCTTGAGACCCTGCTCCACCCCCACCTCCCACAGGAAGCTTTCCCTGATGCACTCACACATTCACCCCTGCCCTCTGCTCTGTCTGTGCACCTCCCTCAGGGTCGCTCTTGGCATGGGCTTGTCACATGCCAGTCTCCCTAGCTGATGTGAGGTCCTGATTGCCTCGATGCCCTCAGTGTCCAGGACAGACCACATCCACATGTCACACGCCGGATCCTCAGGATGCCTATGGAGTAGAATCGGCATGAGCTGGGAGCACTCTTGCTCTGCTGGCTATTCAAGGGCAGGCCCTAGGGATAGAGGCAGGGAAGGGGGCAAAGGAAGAGCCCAAGGGTCAGAGCCCAAGGGAGCACATTGGACAAAGGCCAGGGACTGGTCATTGGTTTCAGAGTCTGTTTCCCCACCGCGCCCTCCATCCCAGCCGCCTGCCTACACTCCCAAGTGTGGCTGCCGGCCGTCTGGGGTTCATCACCAACCAGGTGGGACAGGGTCTTGAAAGGCTCAGAGGAAAAGTGCCTGGGACCAGCTGGACGCAGGCCAGAGGCTGCTTCTCACACCAGCTCTCCTGAGCTGGGTCCGCTGGCAGCGGGGGGACTCGGGTGGGACTGGGCGGAGGTGTGCCACCAGCCAGACCCAAGAAGATGCTGGGACAGCCCACCGCTTCCTGAGCATCCGCTCCTCGAAGCTGGAGGCATCAAACCGCTCTTGGTGTCAGAACAAAGACGGCGCGCGGTGGAGTAGAATGCCCATTTTTGACTGTATTTTAGATGAAGTATCAAACAGCCCGGAAAGCTCACTCTTCTGCCTCCCTCACTCGGCCACAGGGCACAGGCATTTGCTTCTTCTCTCCTTTGCCCCTTTGGGGCAGAAAGGTTGGGAGGCCACCCCAGGAGAGCGATGAAGTCAGAGGCGGCTGAGCTGGAGCGGAGCCTGGGTCCTGGTCCACGATGGGAGCCAGGGCCCCGCCTGCCCCAGCACCTGCCTGGCACCAGCTCTGGGGGAGTTGGCGGGTGAAGCTGGTGGGAAAGACCCCGGCAGATGGAGCTACACGCGCAAAGCATGGGGGCCTGAGACATAGCCCCACAAGCGCCCATCCAGGAGCCCTCGGGGCCTTCTCCCGTGACCGGATCGTCCGTGACCCCCTAGATCCGCCCCAAGCGCGCTCCACCCTGTGTGGTCAGCTGCAGTGGGTTCTCCAGCCCTCGGCTGTATGTGATTCAAGCAGTGGGGGCCCAGGCGTGTGAAGAGGGGCAGGAGGCCCGGCCAGGGGGCTTCTCCCCCCAGCTCCCTCCCTGGGGGTTGCTAGGGTTAACCATGTCCCTCACCCAGGGTCCGGAGGAGGGCAGGAGGCCACGGAGGAGGTGAGCGTGGGCCTGAGGGTCAGAAATAGAGCGATGTGGGGCAGAGAGCAAGTGCTTAGGGTGTGCTGGCTGGTGAGGACCAGGACTGAGGAGAGTAGGACTGGGATGGCCCTGTGAGCAGGACACGGGGAGGCGCAGGCACCACTGTAGGAGCAGGAGTCCCCACAGGAGGAGCAGGGCAAGAAGAGGAGGAAGAGAGGAGCCCAGAGCACAGAATGTCTCACATGTGAGGGAAACTGGGACTCGGAGCCACCAGGGTGAATGGGGCCGGGTGGACTGGGCCCTGAGCGGTCTCCTCCCCCTCACCAGGCCCACAGCTCCTCTGACTGGGCGGCCAGTGGCAGCACCATCTGCCTCCACACGTGGGTGACACAGGGAAGGGGGCCTCTGGGAGGGGGCGGCTGGGCGGGGGCGGGGGAGGGTGCCGCGGGGACTTGCAGAAGGCCTCCAGCAAGGCCACTCTGTCTTTGTGTCCTTACGCCTGGCCTCCCCAGGCTAGTTTTCCTGAATGGGTTATTTTTGTTATAGTTTTAAAATTCACATCTGCTCCTTGCAGAAAATTATAAAAACAGAGCTCACTGTTAAGAATAAAAGAAAAATCACCCTAACAACCCCCTCTCCCCCCTTCCCTCCCACCCTGCTGCCCAGCAGAAAGAGCTGCTGGTAAGAACTGGTGTGTTCTCTCCAGACTCTTTCCCTTCCCTTCCCTCCCTCCTTCTCTCCCTTCCCACCTTCCCTTCTCTTCCTCCCTTCCCTCCTCCCCATTCCCTCCCTTTCCTCCCTCCCTTCCCTTTCCGTTCCCCTCCCTCCCCACTTTCTCATACCTTCTTTCTCTTTAGCATATTTGACGAGCTGACCTCCCAGGCCACCCACTTGGGTGTACAGGACATAGCATGTCACTTGGGGCTATAAATCGGCTGATTCTGGATTCTGAGCTACCCCCTCCCCTGGACAGTGCCCTAGCTCTGGACCTCACACAGCCAAACTACGTGATGGGGAGGGCTGTTGAGGGACCCTGGGTCCCCTGTGACCTGTGTTGTCCACGGGGGAACCTGGAGCAGACTGCTCTGCGGCTCCTGCATACCTGTCTGGGATGCAGGACGCAGGCCCTAGAGACCTCTGTGCATCTGGGCCTCTGGGCCTGACGTCCCCCAGCCCAGGCCCAGGGACTGGCCCCTGGTTACAAGAAGGCCCCCCTTCCCCCTGCCGCGGCTCCCTCTATGTTCTCTGTGCTTGCCCAGTGAACGTGGAGGCTCCCAAACCCAGAGGCTAAATCCTGTGCAACCAGAAGCCAGCTCTTCTCACCCCAGAGTCAGGGAGGCTAGGGCAGGTCTGCCCTCCAGATTAAAGAAGATGTTTGGCAAAGAAACAGGAAGAGGAAAGAAAAAAAGCAACTAAAACACCTTTGTCATAAGAGAATCTGAGTAGTTGTGTGTCCCAACAACCACAACACACACACTTTTCTTACAAAACTAGAGGCCCAGTGCATGAATTTGTGCACCAGTGGAGTCCTTCGGCCTGGCCTGCAGGATCTGTCCAAAACCGGCTTTCCAACATCCCCTAAGGGGTCCCAGGTTGCAAGAGAGTGCAGGCCAGGCCGAGGGACCCCACCGGTGTACCATCGGGGCCAGGGAGGGATGCGGGAGGTTGGCCAGCCAGGGAGGGATGCGGGAGGGCTCCAGGGCGTGTCCAGCCCATCTCACTCAGTCCCATTCAGCCAGACCCCAGCAGCAAGCTCACCCACCAGTTGGAGCGTCTGTCCCCTGGTGGTCAGTGCACATCATAGCCAGCGGTTGAGTGGCCTTAGCATATCATTAACATATTATGCTTTGATTGGTTGAATGGACAACCGATGACCAGACACTTAGCATATTAGGCTTTTATTATATAGCATTAGATTATAACGCAGTTTCTCAAAGGCTTCTTGGTTTTTCACTCATCGCCCCTCTGTGGGCATTTCCTCAAGTCATTTGAAAATGTGATTTTCTATGGTCACTTCTGAGACTGACTTAGTAAGCGGATGGGAAGCAGGGTGAGTGGGTTAGAGAGCTGTGCTGAGTGTGCAGACTTGTATCAATGACCACGTCCTTCACTCCCCGCCCTTTCCTGAGCACCCACCCACACCCCACCTGGGCCATGCTCTGCTCAGGAGCTGCCATGGCTCCCTGCCATCACATCAGGTCTAAGATCTGGCTTCAAACCCCTTCATAGCTTCAAAGACCCCTTCTCTTCGCTGTAACTCCCACCACCACCCCTCTCCCTGGGACGTCAGTCTCCTGCGGTCCCTCCCTCCACACTCCAATCCTGCTTCCCCTGGACAAACCTCGTCCCCCTGTCTCCCTCTCAGCCAGGCATCTCCAAAGCTGTGACGGCTGTCATCCTCGGAGAGATGCTGAGTTCCTGGCTTCACCCCCTATTCCTCAGCCCTCAGGGCGATAGATAGGTTTGGCTCTGATGAGGGAGCTCTGAGGACAGGCTGTGCCCACTGCTGGCCTGCAGGGGGTCTGGCTCTGTTAGGACTGCTTTGCTGTCCCGTGCCAGCCAGGAGCACCCTTACCCTCAGGGCCTGTGTTGGCAGTGGAGCTGTGCCACAGGTCCCGACTTCTCTCCTCATGGGCCAGGATGCCCCGTGGGGAGTCTGAGGTGGGGCCATGGAGTTAGGATGGCTCCTGCCGGCTGTCTGGCTCCACCCCACTCCCGCTGTGCCATCATCCAAAGCAAGAAGCAAGACTGGGGAAGGTGCCCTCGTGCCACGCTGAGCATGGGGTCTCTAGAGCAGCCGAGTCTGCCCCAAAGCTTACTCCATCTTTCACCAAAGTGCCTTTAGCTGTGGCTGTGCTGGCTTCAAGGCCAGCGGGACAGGTCGGGAACAGGCAGTGGGGTCCACACCCCCTCCCACAGCCGGCTGCCATGGATTCAAGATGCACCTCCCCAGGGTCCCCGACTTAGTCCTGAACCCCAATAGCAAAGCTACACTGAATCTCTCCAGCCACAGCTTCAAAGTCTGTTTGCAAGCGGATGCTGAGAGAGTCCCATAGAACTGGGGGGCTGGGAGGTGCGGTCCAGCAGCCCACCTGCAGCGCCCCCTAGCGAGAGAAGGGGTGAGTGCCACCACCGAGGGGGTGGAGGAGGTGGAGGAGGTGGGACCGGTGGGAGGGTTCTAGTCCCAGTCCCAGTCCCAGTCCCAGTCCCAGCCCCAGCGTTGTGGCTTTCCCAGTCATGGATTTCCCAGTCATGGATTTCCCCCAAAACCTCCGCCCATTTGCAGCTGTTCCTTCCTCCTCGCAGGGGAAGCCTTTAGTTCCAGAGCCCAGGGCCCAGGCCCCAGGACACTCCCCAGGGCCTCAGGCTGAGGGCAGTGCAGCTCCAGAGTGGCTTCCCCAGGAGGCGGGGGGCCTGTGCCTGGGCCTGTGGATGGGGAAGCACCCGGGCCCCTGGGCGTGAGCAGGGGATGGGGGGGGCACCCAGAAGAGGCCTGTAAAGCAGGGTTCTTCCTTGGGCTTTAGAAGCGGCAAGGGCTCTGTGGACAGGACTGCACAGCTCACAGGCTCTCGGTTAAATGTTCTGAGCCCATGGGGCCCCCAGGACCGCCTTGCGGGATGGTTTGCGGGAGACAGCACACAGGTGTCCCAGTGGCCAGGAACTTTTTCTTACAGCAGAAGCCTCAGAGCAAATCAACAAGGGAAAGTGTGTGGGGTGAAGCGACGTGGAAACTGGACACACGCTCCTGAGCGCCTCCCGCTGTCACCCCTCAGGACTCGGTGCCCCCCGCCCAGACATGACAAGGTGTCTCCCAGGGAAGCTCCTTAGAGACTCAGTGCCCAGGGGCCTCACTAGGGCCGGTCACATGGCACAGCCTCCCCGGGAGGGAGGGCAGGCATTGGGCACACACCACATTGTCACTGCAACCATTAGGCCTGGTGAACCCCCTGGCATTAAGGGGGGCCTTCCGCCTACAGGCTGTTAGCAGTGCTGCTTACTGACACTATTTAGGTGGAGAGCAGCCGCGCACAGGCACACACCCTGCTTGGTTCCTCCTTCACCACTTCCTCTGGTCTCCTTGACTGTAAATGTGCCCCCCCGCCCAGCCTCCCCCTATCCTCCAGTAGCTCTGGCCTCTGTCCTGAGGGATTTGAATGCCATCCATCCCGGGGATGACTCAGTCCAGCCCTCTCAGCATCCACGCGTGGACAGCAAATTGGTCTCTGGAGCCTAATGTGACTTTATAGGGCGACTTTCATCCCCCTCGCCCCAGCTCATCAGGAGAGCACAGGAACCAAGGCACCCGGGTCCCCGCCCAGGTCCCAGGCCGCGCACTGGGTCGTCCTGGCTCTCTGCTCCTCTCACAGCAGCACCCCTAGCAAGCCCTCTCTATGTTGCCCCAAATGTGTCCTCCTCTGCCCCCTCCATCCCAGTCCCGGCCACCTTCCAACCTGGCTGGCTGTGGTGACGGTTCTGGTCCCTCTGCGCGCTTGCTGGTCCACTACAGGCTGCGTCAGGAGGGGGCGCTCTACGATGTGCACCAGCTGTTAACATGTCCCCTCTTCCATGCCCCAGGCTCTGCAGGATGCAGCCCTGCCTGCCTCCCTAGCGGCCTCTTTGACAGGTCTCTCCTCCTCCCCCCCACTGCTTCTGCTTCAGCCAGGGGCCTTCTTCCACAGGCATCAGGCCCACCCACCCGGCTGGGCACTGTCAGCTCTCAGCCTCCCCCGTGGGGAGGAGGGGGAGGCATGCTGCAGCCGCAGGGCCGCTGGGCTTCTGAGTCTGGTGCTGGGAGCCAAGGCCAGGCGCAGGGAGGGAAGCCGGCACCCAGGGCCTTCCTTTCTGGGCCTTGGGTTGGACGGTGGTCCCCTGGGAGGGCAGAAGGAGGTGGGCAACAGGCAGGCTTGGGGGCAGTACCAGCTTATGTTCACCGGATCCCAGGGTGAACCTGACCTCAGGGACCCTCACAGTGCCATCTGGGAAAGGGGCTGTTGGAGGAATGCATGTCGTTCTACGTCCAAACGTCGCACGGCGCCCACCCCCGTCCTAACACGACTCTTCCACAAGCGATGGTTCTCGGTGCTGCAAAGCCCAGGGGTCAGACGAGGCTCTGCCTCCCCAGCCATCACAGCCTTTCTTGAACTTGGGAGTCGCCTCCAGTGCAGGTGAGTGGAGGTCAGGTCTCAAGGACACAAGCTGGGCCTTCCTCCCAGGGACTCCTCCAAGCCCAGCCACCCTGCCCGCAGCACCCCGCTCCCCACCAGGCCGCAGCGGCTGCTGCCATCTGCCGTGACTTATTGGAAAGAGGCCGTGATTAATCAGCCAGGCAGCCCAGCGCGGCCTGTCCTTTCATTTCCCTGCCCCCTGACCCCCGCACTCCCAGGCAGCGCGGGCGGCTGTATTAATCATGCACTTTAAAAATATTTAAAGGAGGAGCTGGGCCCGGAGCGAGTCTCCTTAATGGACTCGTTTTGGGCAGAGGGCGAGGATGCTAATTAGGAGATAAAACAAACTGGCTGTTTGAAATGCAGATGAGCCTTGGAAGTGCGGGGTCCCTTCCTTCAGCCCGCTCAGGAGGCTAAATCTCACTTCTCCCAGCACTTCCCGCCCCAAGCTTAACCAGAACAGATCGTGGCAACTCTGAGGCGGAGAGACGCTTGCTCTGGCTCTCCACTCTGCTGCTCCTTCATCAGCTTGGGCGACAGAAGTCTTCCATCTCCATCGCCCCTGTCTGAGGGCCCCAGGCCAGGAAGCAGACCTGTCCAATTTTGACCTCCACCCCAGCTCTCTCCACATCTGAGCACCTCTGCCGTTCTTTCTCTCACTCTGTTCCTCTACCCCAGCTCAGGTCCAGGTGTCCAGCCGTCTCCTGCTGCCTCTTGCCCAGTTACACCTGCTCTGTTCTGCAAGCTGCCACCAGGAACCTCCTGGGTGCAAACTGCAACACTTCCCAGCTTCCAGCCTTTGCCATGATCTCGGTCACCTCCCCGCCCCCATCAAGTCTGAACTCCTCCTCCAACCCCTCTAGCCTGTCTGGACCCCAACATGTTGGGTCCTTGCACTCCTGCTGCTCCCACTGGCTCCCCAGGCTGCAGGGCCAGTGCCCCTGCCTCAGGGAGACCCTCTCAAGTCTTCTCTCTGGCCCCTGCATGGTCTGTGGTATGACACCTGTCTTTGGTGTGACAAGCCACCTATGTGTCCCGCATTTGTCCTTCCTCCTTTGGCTCCACACCTGCTGGCACAGAGCCTACTCTGAGATTGTGACAGGACCACAGGGAGGTCCAGGAGCTCCCCTTACTCAGGGGCGGCATCCTGCCAGCCCGTGACCAGCTGCTGTAGGACTGTTTCTGGGGAAGCAGAGAGACGCAGCTTACCCAGGAGGCCCCTCCTGTAAGACACGGTATTTCACCTGGAGAGACCTGCATGGGGCCGTCCATCCCGATCGACCAGATGCCATCACAATGTTGGTTTGCCTGCATGTGCGCAGAGCGACTGCTCCCAGGTGTGCTGAGGACAGAGCCTGGGGCAGGCCTTCCCTCCACCCAGTGCCCCTCCAACACACCCGTCCCAGCTGCTCTATGTCTGCTGGGCACAGCTGGGCAGTGCCCATATGAATATTAGGACATTCAACGCCTTCCTCCCTCCCTCCCCTTTGCCAGGCAGCCTGTACGCTCTCGCCCCACTCTGCCCAGCTCACTAGCATCTTCCCTCTCCCCTCAAGTCCTTGTCAAACTGTGTGTCAGGTTGGCTCGTGTGGGAAGCAGATGCCGAGAAGTTTGGGTACGGAGGTTTGTTGGGGAGTCTCACCGATGGGCAGAGCAGCCACGATGCAAACCTGAAAGGGACTTGCCGCCCAGCCATGGGCACTGGTTGGAGGTGGAGCCACGCATGCCTGTCACTCACAGGCCACCTGCCTGGGGGCCAGGGCCGGGCCTGTGCCATCGCTCCGGGGCCTCCCCAGGGCAGTATGGCTTCATCTCAAAAGCTGGCAAAGCTAGCAGCGGGAGGTTGGCGGCTGACTCGCTGCCCTGATGGGCAGCAGTCCGTTCTTTCTGGAAGGGGCTCTGCGCGGCTCCTGTCCGTGGTCTTAGCCTGCCTTACCCTGAGATCGAAACCCAAGACAACAGCCCGTGCAGGGACGGGGAGAAAGCTGGGAAGCCGGGTGTCCAGCACTGAGACGCATCCTCACGGGCCCCCGTGGTGACTGGCCCTGGAGCCGGAGACCTGGCAAAGGGTGAGTGTCATTAGCTGCATGGGGAAGGGACTCCCCAGCACTGCTGCCCCACTGGAGGTATTAACCCCTCACCCCCACCAGGCACTCAAGCCTGGGTGCCAGCAGTTTCTGCCCACACCCTCTATGCATAGGGACCCGAGGCAGATGGTGTCCATTGTACCTTGTACGGTGGCTGGGCCGAGTGGGACTGGTCACTCAGCAGCCAGGGAGAGGGGACAGCAGGATGCCTGGGTGGGCAGAGGGTTTGTTTGTGGGCCTGCCAAAGGGGAGAGGCTGGTACAAACCAGTGTCGTTCAAGGAGATGCGGGGCTGGAGGCATATGTGCTAGCCACCAGTTCCCGGAGCACATGAGGAACCATGGGCTGGCCGGCTCATCGGGGAGGAGAGAAGGCGCCGCCGGCACAGTGGGGGCCTTGACCAGCTGGAAAGCGTGCCCACGCCGGAGGCTCGGTGGGCAGTTCGTCGGGTTAATTCCAACCGAAAGAGATAGCTCCAGGCTGCTCCCCGAGTCTGTCTCCTGCTGCCCACAGCTCTGGTGGCAGATGATCCGGGTGCTGTGGTTGGATATTGGTGTAGCCCAGTGTGGGGCACACAGTGAGGCTTGGTGCCCTCTGCCCCGGGGCTGCTCAATGCCAGGGTGTCCTGGCTTTGTCTCTCTTCTCTCTTCTCAGCTTCTCTGGTCTTTGCACGTGACTCCCGCCCATCCCTCTGATGCTCGGCCAGGCCTCTGGTGCAGAGGAGGGGCGAGCAGGGGCTTTGCTCCGCCTGACACCTTTATGAATTACTGGGCCAGGAAGATAAACAGCTTGCTAATTAAATTTGCAGATGTTGCTAAACTGTGACGTGTTCCGATTGTTCCGTCCCAAGAAGATAGAATGGCTCCACGGTGAGCCTTGAAGAGGTCAGCCGGGCTAGACCAGGAGAGAGGTGATTAATAGCAGTATTCACAATGGCCACCATTTATTGAACACTTACTCAGCGCCAGGCACTGCACCAATCAGGGCCAGGGCCTGGCTTCCAGCCATTCACATCCTGGGGGCCTTGAGCGACTTTCTTCTAGGCCTCTATCTGCTCATCTTTGCGAGACAGATCCCTCCCAGCTGTGGAATTCATGGGCCTGGGTGCCGTGGCCCTCACCAAGTGAGGGGGAGTCAGGGTGGCCAGCACCACCTGCCCCAGCACAAAGCCTCGCCCCCAGAGAGCCTCTGTCAGGAAGTGGGGGGTCAGTCAGGATTCCTGCCTCTTGGTGTGCAGGCTGGTGGACCGGTAGGTTGTGGAAGGTAGAAACTGGGGTCTGTAGCTGGTTTGGAGGTCAAAGGCCTGTGGGTCTGGGGCACGGGGGGGATGGGATCTGGGGGTCTGACAAGTCTGGGAAGGCCTGAAGCTGGTGGCGTTTTTAAGGGTTTGTAGAAGCCAAGAGTCTGAGTTTTGGGGTTTCCAGATGCTGGGGTCCTGGGTCTGAGGGTTTGAAGAGTTTGCAGGTTATGGAGCCTGAGCTGTCTGAGGGCAGAGCTTTGAGGGTCCGGGGCTCTTGGAAGATTTGAGGTCAGGGAATCTAGGCCCTGGGGATTCGGAAGGTGTGAAGGGGCCCAGAGTCAGGGGTGGGAGGGCCTAGGTGGGCTGGGATTCTGGGATCTGGGGTCCAGAGGTGTCTAGGAGTTGGGGGCTTGGGGTCTCAGATAATCTGGGGAATCTTGGAAAAGCTGAGGCTCTGACAGTGAAGGTGGCATTCTGGAATAGAGACAATAATGGAAAGCTGAGTATGGCCCAATGTCGCCACCTACTGTACCTTCCTCCACATTACAGCCAGCAGTCAGGGTTGATCAGAATACCCACCTCCCCTGAGTCACCTCTTTCCTCTTCCCTGGGGCCTCCGCAGAGCAGGCATAGGTCTGTGCCAAGGAGGCCAGGAGCAGGCTCGAGGTTATGGGTGCGGGTCACACCCCTCAGCGGCGGGGAGTGTGTCCGTCTGGGGCGCCGCTGAGACTCCCACACGGAACAGCACCTAGTGTGGAGTGGATGCACAATTCATGTTTCTTGAACAAGGAAAATGGCATTTGAAAGGCCGTGCCGGCAAGGACATGCTGACCACAGCCCCACACGCCCTGCCATGAGAGCAGGCGCCATGCAGCGCTGAATTGGAAAGCGATTCTGGAGACATTGCCTCCAACTCCACCTGACTTAGGCCTGCCCAGGAGGCAGCGCCCCTCCACCTCCAGGGTGGGTATCGTTCAGAGTTCACAGCCTGTGGGCCCAGGTGTGGCTCACGCCACAAATGCCTCTTCCCAAGCACCTCTCTTGGGAGGACTTGGGCCACCACCCTCCAAACACCACGGAAAGGCCAACCTTGGTCCTGTCTCTGGAGTTTGCCTGCCAAGAGGATACATGACCTAGAGCAGGGACCTGGGTGGTGACAGGGTCACTCCAGGCACACGGCTGGTTGGAAGACGGGTGGCCTCAGGGACATGTCAAGGAACACGTTCCCTCCCGGGAGAGGCCATAGCAGAGCAGGTGTGTGGGTCAGAGAGGAGGCGAGTGAGCAGCACGCACAGAGACTGACTCGTCACAGCAAAGAGCAGCTGGGCTTGTGGGGAGACCCGCGTGTCAGATTGGGGAGGCGAGCGGCTGCCGGTGTGCTGGAGGGGGAAAGGGGCCAAGCCGAGGGGACAGGACTCTGGAGGCGGTGGGTGGGACATGGTTGGATGATTCCTCGGAAGGAGTCCTGGTTGCCAGTGAGAGATGGATGAGCAGGGAGGCTGGAGGCGGGGCCCGCCTGGGAGGCAGCATTTGTCTGGGAAAGATGGCAGTCATTAGGTGCTTCCTGTGTTCAATGTATTAACTCAGGTAATGCTTTCAATGCCCCGTATTGTTATTCCAAAAGCAGAAATTAATCCACTTGCCCAAAGTCACCCAGCTATCGAGGTTCAAGGTGCAAACCCCGTGCCTCCTGAGCCCCACATCCCTCTGCTGTACTGTGAGGATGAGGAAGGGATGCCTGGGGCTGCCCTGGGCCCTTCAGCACAGGTGCCTAGCCCTCTGCTCCCTGCACACCCCACCTGTGAGTCCCCACGCCCAGCTTCAGGCAGAGCCCTGTTCAGGAGGACGTGCTCTCCTGGGCGCTCCCCGCCCTCCCAGGCCACGAGGGGAGGCTGTTTCCCTTGCAGGAATGGCCCTTGGGGGACAGCCAGCTCTCTGTCCTGTGAGACAGAGGGGGGTGGCGGGTGATTAAATTCTATGGGTGTGAAGCGTAAAATGCACGTTAATTCCCCAGGAAAGGAAGTCCTTGACATGTCAGCCAGATGATGAGTAGGGCTCTCCGTCCCCGAGGAGCAGGCAGGGAGCCTGAGCTATGACCCGCGGGCAGTGGGCAGCCATGCCCCAAGAGCCGCTGCCACCTCAGCACTTGGTCATGGCCCAAAACAGCCTTGTCAAAAGGTGGCGCACGCAGGCCGACCCACAGACGGGTGCTGGTGTCGCAGCCTCACCCCTCCTCCTGACTGGCCACAGCCCTCGCTGGCCTGCCCTCCTCCAGGCGAAGTGTCCACCCCGGGCACTGTATTGGCTCTACATGGTGAGGAGGACTCTGGACTTCACAGGAGGCGATGAGTGTGCGGGTGGGCAGCACGCCGATGTCACATGAGAGTGTTTTGGGGGGAATCAATTTTAAGAACTTGTCAATGTGCGTGTAATGCAGATGCTTTTGAAGTAGTTTTTCAGAGGAAAACATAGTTTTTTGCATACAGCACACAGTATTCGGAAGTCCAGGAAGACATCATGGCTTTCTGACACACACACAGTCGTCGAGAAACTTGGGCGAGGATGCGAAAGGCTCATCTCGCCGCGATGGTTGCGGTGCGCTCCCTGCACCATGGTAAGCCTGTGAGGGAAATATTTTGAGGCTCAAAATAGCTAAGAAGCTTCCCAGGGGCGCTCAGTCAGTAACTGACAGAGCTGGGCCTTGGACCCAGGTCTGCCCACCTCTGTGGCCGGAGCTCTTCGTTACAGAGGGTGCTCTGCCCCGTGGTCTAGGTCAAGGTCAAGACAAAGATTTCCAGACCCTCGTCTTTCTGAAATGCAGCCTTCTTTTCCACACTTTAGTGCAACTATGTGTATCATCTCCCCTCTCCCTCCCACCCCCTCCCGGGGACCCACCTCGTAGCAGCAGGGGATCCCCAGGAAGATAAAGCCAAGCAGCCAGAGCTCCGCTGCCTGTGCCTCAGCCATGTGGCCGTGCTGGGCTGCTTGCAGGAATGGCCCTCGCAGGACAGCCATGGGGGGCGCCTAGTTCTGCCTTCACCTCGTCAGTCAACGGGCCAAGGCCAAACCTCCTGTCCTGCTGGGACAAGACTAGGCCATAGTTACTCCCTCCCTCTCCCTCGAGAAATAAGAAAATGACCAGGGGACAGAGGGAATTTCTGTCTGAGGCCCTGTAGAATTCCTTGGTGGGTCCCAGTTTCTGTTAAAAGTGGCTTCCACCCTGGGGCTGGGCCTGGGGCTGGGGCTGACCAAGGGGCCTCGAGGCGAGAGGCAGGGAGGGGAGCGGAAGGAGCTGGGGACGGTGCTGTGAGCCAAGGGACAGGGACAGGGACAGAGAGTGGGCGAAAGGGAAGAGGGGGACCCCCGGGGAAGAGGGCAGGGAAGGGAAAGCGTTTCCGTCCTGGTGTGACAGCCACCACCACTTAGGGGTCACACTTGAGATGCGTTGTCTCCCTTTACAGACTTACAGACTGAGATACAGGAAGACAAGCTTCATAGACATGCTCAAGGTCACACAGCTGTCAGCAACCGCCTCGGGCCGGAGGGGGCACACCGGGACTGCGCGAAGCCAGGCCTGTGCACAGGGCACGCCCATGCCCATTCAGCCCAGAACCTCTGGTGGGCGGTGCCCACTGCCCTGCCTTCCCCTCTTCGGGCACAACAGCACCCGGGGACCTGATGACGGCACCAACTCGGGAATCAGCCAGACCTGGGCACAGCCTCACCCCGCCAGGGGCACACAGCTGTGGCCTCTGACACAGTTACTGGGAGCAGGTCCTCATCAGGGAGATGGGCACACAGTGCTCCTGCCCCAGAAGGGTGGGGAGCGAGGACAAGATGTGGGGACACTGGTCAAGAATGCAGGTCTGGCCACCTCCTCGGTGATCTGCGGTGGCCTGGAACCTGAACCCAGGGCCCTGGTGGTGCTGGGACGAGGCAGGTTCGGGAAGGAGGTGCAAGAGCCAGAGCAAGAGACGGCCCCTCCTCTGCCTGGCCCTCCCAGGGGAGGCCCCCGGGGGCTGTTCTCCTGGCCAGAGCTGGGGCCCCTCCTAAAGAGAGCACCCCATCTTCCAACACGTGAACATCATGGCCAGTCTCCCAGGCCACGCGGGGGCCACGCGCCAGCGCCCCACGGCATGTGCAGGCGGGTCAGGCCCGAGGTCCACCGGGGGTGCCCGTGCCCTGGGGCCAGTGCTGAGCACTCTCAGGTGAGCACCACCAGAATGGCAGAGCTCACGGCGGCACAGCGAGGACCAGAGCGGTCTCCCACAGCGCCGCCCCTCCGCCCGCCCAGCCGGTGTCCTCACCAAGCCGGGGTGTGACCCCCACCTATGGGTCAGTTCTTTCCAGGACACTCTCGGTTCTGGGAATTGATCCAGGGTGGGGACAACCACCTCAGAACACCCCTAAGCCAAGCCAGGACTCCTGTTAGGACTCTCTCTCACCTGCCTTTCCCCCCGGGGCAGGGACGGCTTCTGAGACACCTGAGCTGCTTCCTGCCAGGGGCTGAGCTGCCAGGGGCAGACCTCGCTGTCCAGGGAGCCCAGCTTTCACCAGCTCTGTCCTGAGGTCGGGCAGTGGGGTCCAGAGAGGGGCATCCCATGGTGCTGAGGGCTCAGCCAGACCTTGGCATCAGACAAGGAGGAGCCCTGGAGCCCGGCCCGCAGCATCCACACACCTCAAGGACAGTGTGGCGGGCATTTCTCCCCACCCGCCAAGCCTCTGTTTCTGTGAAATGAGTTCCTTATGCTCAGCTGCCTGCTCGACAGATTATGGGGTGAGGAGAGGGGGGATGACAGGAGGAGCTGAGGACAGGGGCGGTGCTGGGCACACAGCAGGGCCCCCCCCCCCCCCCGTCCTAGAGCTTCTCCCCTCTCCCAGCAGAGGAGGAACATGGTCCAAAGGTGAGAACATGCTTTGTCCCATGTAACACATGAGCTCAGGTGAGGGAGATGGCAGCCTGGCAGGTGGACAGGCACACAGCAGGCACCTGTCAAGCTGGCCCCCTCCACCTCCTCTCTGAACCTGGACTTGGCCATGACTAGGCCCTCCCTCCCCAGATGTCCGGGCAGCTGCTTGTCCTGCTGGCCAGCCCTCAGCAGCCCCCAGGGGCTCCCTGGAGTCAGTTCAGTTCTTGGCCAGATTTCTGGCCGCAGTAGCTTCATTCATCTTGCTGCCCAGTGGCACATGCTCCCAGGGTGTCCCAGTGGCACAGGCTCCCAGGATGGCCCAGTGGCACAGGCTCCCAGGGTGTCCCAGTGGCACAGGCTCCCAGGATGGCCCAGTGGCACAGGTGCCATTGGCCAGGCCCAGGCGGAGGCTGAGCCGGGGTTTGAGTGGCCTCCACAGGGACTGGCCTTGGTCCAGGCCCACGGGCTCGGATTCCGTTCACACCCGGGAGCCTCCTGCACAGGCCAGTCCTCTGTCCCTCACAGACCCGAGGGCCTGGGCAGAGTGATGCTGGCAGTCCTGTTGAGAAGGCAGGTGGGGACAGAGACTCAGAAGGGAAGGTGTCTGCCAGGCACCACAGTGAGGCCTGGGCGACAGGGGACAGCTGCCTGGGACAGATGTGCCTGTCGGCGCAGGCACAGACTCTGCTGGAGGGTCTGTGCCAGCCTCGGGGCAGCAGGGAGATGCACGGGCACCAGGTGGGTAAGGCACAGGCTGGTGAGAAGTCGGTGATCAAACAGCCATAAACGAATAGCAATAGTAGCGATTACTGCTCATTCGGAATGTGTCTTGTGCCAGGCTGTGGACAGGCGCCTCTGGGTTTCCTCCCCGTTAGCCCTGTTGTTAATGCTGTGAGGAGGAAACAGCTGGTGAGGGCTCCTCAGCCCACAGCAAACAGCCTGTAGACAGCAGGGCCAGGGTCTCCTCAGGCCTGTGCAGGAGTAGAAGTGGGGCCTCGGGGAGCCGGTGTTTAACGCAGTTTCAGCTTTGGCCGGAGAAAGGAGTTACGAGGGTGGATGGTGGGACGGTTGCACATCACAGATGCGTCTAACACCACCGAACTGTACTCTCCAAGGCGATGCAGACGGTAAGTTCTGTGTTTGTGTACTTCGCCACAATTAAAATAAACGGAGAGGAAAGCCGAGTCGCACTGGAGGGTGAAAAGGGCACAACTTTCTATTCAGAAATGAGAAAGACAGGAGCAGGAGAGGAGGCGTGGGAATCGTCTCTGAGAGGAAGTCACGCAGCATCCTGGGGACGGAGTCAGGGAGAAACCAGGGAAGGGGTTCTCCACCTGAAAAATTAAAGGCGCCATGGCTTCTTAGAAAAGGAGGCTTACGTAGACGCGAAAGAGATCGGAGCAGAGGTATAACATCACATCAGGAAGGGGGGGAGTGAAGTAGGAGCTCAGAAAAGAAATTAAAAATAAAATTGTTAAAGGGATAAAGGCCATATTGGACAATGTGCAGGGATCACGCAAGACACAGCAGGGAAGAACAGAGCAGCCTACAGGGGCATTCTGAGGGGAACAGGGTCAGGAACTTTGCCCTCAGCCCGGCCAGGGTGGCAGTGGTTGAGCGTCGACCTATGAACCAGGAGGTCATGGTTTGATTCCTGGTCGGGACACATGCCCACGTGGCAGGCTTGATCCCTAGTGGGAGCGTGCAGGAGGCAGCCCATCCATGATTCTCTCATCGTTGATGTCTCCATCTCGCTCCTTCTCCCTCCTCTCTCTGAAATCTATGTCTAGAGAGAACTTACCTCTCAGACCACCTGTCCCTCAGGTGTAAAGGGCGGCAGGCTCTGCAGATCTGGGGGAATTAGCACCCAGCAGGTTCCTTGCACAACAAAAACGATGGGACTGAGACTCTGCTGCCCAACAGGAGCCACATGAAGAGTCAGGAGCAGCCTGCGGGGTGCTGCGGGTACAGCAAAGCAGTTCCCTTTCCTCAAAGACGCGGGGCATGTGCCCTGAGCCCCTGAGAGGTGCTCCCGGAGCCAGAACAGAGTCTGCCTGGGAGCCTTGGGGCACACTGGGCCTCCCCGACAGGCTGAGGCGGGGCTGACCTGCAGGAAGACCAGCAGTGTGACCCCCGGGCGCTTGGGCTCCTGGGGTTGGAGACTGCGAGTGGCCACAGGGAAGCGATCGCTCCTGCACAGCAGGGCAGCCCCCAGCCCATGGAGCCCATACAGACTGGACAGCGACACCGGGGCTGCTCTGTCCGCACTCCGGCCCTTTCCACCTGTCGGGGCCGGGCACACGTGGTCCTCCAGCTCTGCGCGTTCCCCTGGGCTGGCGCCATGTGTCCTGAATGGAACGTGCGGGACCAGCTTCCCGCGTCCTGTGAGTCTCTAGCAAATCGCACCCCTGAGGGTGGTGTGGGGCTCGCCCCCCGCACTTGCACCTGAAGTGAGGGTGGTCTCCTGTGTGGGCTGTGATTCCTCCACCTTCACAGGAGTGACTTCTAGACTAGATACTGGGAGGGAAGGGGGCAAAAGTTCCAAAGCAAATACCTAGGCATGTGGATTAGAAAAACATCATTTTAAACGCTCAGCTGCAAATGTCAAACAGCGAAGGAAGCCACAGGGACCGAAAGATTAGGGGAGGCTGCAAGCAGAGTGGGCGGGGTCCCAGAGTCCTGGGCTGTACTGGAAGCATCTGGAAACAGCTGGAAACAGCAGTGACTGCCTCAACTGC
>PVJC01026898.1:0-23657 GCA_004026665.1 Murina feae
CAAGAGTCTGAGAGATCAACATAGAGGGGGTGCCTGCTCCAAGCCTTGACGGTGTGCCTGGGGGCAGGTCCCCAGCAGGTAGACACACACAGGAGGACTGCTCCGAGCCTCAGATGCGGCTGGGGGCAGGTCCCCAGTGGTGACACACACACACACAAAAGGCACCTGGCAGACTGGGGCCATCATAGGACATCCACTGGGGGGTCCCAGACTGTGAGAGGGCACAGGCCGGGCTGAGGGACTCCCTCCACCCCGAGTGCACAAATTTTTGTGCACCGGGCTCCTAATATATATATATATATATATATATATATATATATATATATATATATATGTGTGTATTTACTTAAAATATAAATAGATTACTTTTTGTCAATCAAGAAACATGAAATGGCCCTAACTATTGCTAAGAGGTTAGAGCATTGGCCCAGGGACCAAAAGGTCTAGGATTAGATTCCCAGTCAAGGGCACAAACCTTAGTTGCAGGTTCAGTCCCTGGCCCACTGCAAGACCAACCAATCTATGTGTCTCTCTCAGGTCAATTCTCTCTCTCTCTCTCTCCCATCCCCCTCCTCCCTCTCTTCCACTCTCTCTAAAAATCAATGGAAACAGATCCAGAGACAGAAAAGCATCGATCAGACCATCAAACCTCAGAGGGAAGGTAGGGGAGGGTGACGGTAAGGGGAAAGATCAACCAAAGAACTTGTATGCATGCATATAAGCCTAATCAATGGATACAGATAACAGGGGGTTGAGGGTATGAGTGGGGGTTGGGGGAATTGAGGTGATAAGGACACATATATAATACCTTAATCAATAAAGAAAAAAAATTAATTCAATGAAAAATATATCCTCTGGGGAGGATTTAAAAAAACAAAAATCATAAAATAGTTGAATGGATTAAAAAAATAAAGGAAAAACATCTACATCTACATGCTGCCTACAAGATCCTCACTTCAAATATAAGAACACACATAGATTGAAAGTGAAGGGATGAAAAAAGATAATTCATGAAAATGAAATTGAAAAGAAATCTGTAATAGTTACACTCATATCAGACAAAATAAACCTTAAAGTATAGATTGCAATAAGAACATGGAAGGGTATTAATAATAACAAAGGGTTCAATTCAACAAAATGATATAACATTCATAAATGAATCAACATAGAAGCACCAAAATATATAAAACAAGTATTTACAGAACTAAATGGAAAGATTGAAATTAATACAATAATAGTAGGGAACTAACATCCCACTTCATTAATAACTAGGTCATTCAGACAGAAAATCAATAAGGTAACATCAGCCTTAAAGGAAACATTAGATCAGAAGAGCTTCATAGATATAACAGAGTATTTCATCCTAAACTAGCAGAATATACATACTTCTCAATAGCACATGGAACATCCTCCAAGATAGATTACATTAGGCAGCAAATAAAGTCTTGGTAAATTTTAAAATATTAAAATAATATAAAGGATCTTTTTAACCACAACTGAAAATAGAAATCCTATCTAATAAAGAGGGACTATGCAAATGACCATCACACCATCACAAAGATGACAGCACCTGTAACCACAAGATGGCAGTATCCATTGGGGGGGCAGCAGGTGCATGGTGTGGCTGGACCCACCCTCAGCCCCTAGCCACCCAGGGTGGTCCCGAGGTGCAGGCAAGCCTCAGATGGCAACTGCCCAGCCACCCAACACCTCCCAAGGCTTAGGTAACCAGGGCCAGCCGAGGCTTGCGCTGCTGGCAGTGGCAGCAGCAGAGGTGTAATAGAGGTGTCACCAGGTCACCTCCTGCCCCTGAGGGCTCCTGGACTACGAGTGGGGACTAGCCAGCCTGAGGGACCACACCTCTCCAGTGCATGGATTTTCATGCATTGGGCCTCCAGTTAATAATAATAAGAAAACTTGAAAATTCTCCTCCCCCCCAAAAAATGGAGATTGATCAGCATGCTACTGAACAACCAGTGAGTCACTGAAGAAATCAAAAAAGAAATTAAAAAATAATTAGATCAAAATAAAAACAGAAACACAGCATACCTAATCTATGGAATACATTAAAAATGGTACTAAGAGGGAAGTTCTTAACAACATAGATCTACTTCAAGAAAAAAAGAAAAATCCTAAAAATCTTACTTAACACCTAAAAGAACTAGAAAAAGAAAATAATAATAATAATGCCACAATTAGCAAATGAAGAAAATAATAAAGATCTAAACAGAAATAAATAAAATAGAGACTTAAAAGGCAATAAAAATAATAAAACTAAGAGCTGGTTGTTTGAAAAGATAAACAAAATTGACAAGCTTGAATTAGACTAATCAAGGAAAAATGAGGGAGGGAACAAACAAGCAAAGAAACAAAATAAAGGACACAAATAAAATTAAAAATGGAATTGGAGAAGTTACACTAACCAACTGGGTAATCTAGAAGAAACTGATAAATTTCTACATACAGACAGTGGTTGCCACCAAGTTAAATTTTTCCAGGTCTCACAAAAGACAGAAATAAGTTATTAAAACCATAAGAAAAATAATACATAATAGAAAGAAACCACCAGTAATAAAGATTTTTAAATTATCAGAAACAAATTTTAGTAAAATTTTAGTTAAAATGTTTAAAATTGTGAAAAAAGAAATAAAATGATGAAAACCTTTACCATAGATATGACATCTAATGGTAAAGCAGATAAATATTTTGCCACTAAAGATACAATTTCTGAAATTAATAACAATCATTATATTTAATAGCAGAAGAGAAGAATAGTGACTAGAAAATTTATCTTTAAGAAAGAATATCATCTATTTCTCTTTTTAAGTTCGTTACGCTTGATATTATTTCTCTTGTTAAACAACTTGTTCAGTTTCTTATAACTAACTTCTTACGTCATCTCAACATAACTGTCACTTTTAAGAAAGGCTTTCTTCAAAGACCGCATTTAATAGGCATCTCACTCTACCTGTCTATCCATCACCCTTTCCTCTGTATGTCCTTCAAAACACTTGTCAGTACAAAAGACTATATCTAATAAAATGATAGATGTAAAGACCTTTATGTGTGTAAGCTTCAGCAAGTTAATTACCCACTATGAGTCCAATTTCTTCTCCAGATAATATAAATATGAATGTGCATGTTAAATATTGTTAAAAGGTAACTGAGTAATATATGTAAGGCACCTAGTTAAGTGTGAAGGTAGAGTTTTCATTCTATCAAAGAATAAAACAAGATATTGAAGAGTGTAATCTATTTGGAAAAGTTACTAAAAACTCATAGTTAAAAATGAACACAGCTGCATCAAAGTGGAAACCATAATGCATATCTGATGTCAGATGCCTTGGTTCCAGTTCTCAATCAACACTAGGTTACCTGTGCAGTGGCATTGGGCTATCAATTTTCAGAAATCTAAATTGGGAGCCATGTGTATACCCCATGATCCTGATCCTAAGAAATAAGAGGGAAAAAGTTTAGGGTAACATGGTTTTATTATTAAATCTGCCCATAACATAAAATTTTAATTCACTGATTATTTCCTGACATTCCAGAGTTCTCATTGTCCAAAATTAATCGTTTTTATTCTGAGGTTTGATAATGTATATTTTTGTTTTATTTTTTGTTTTATAGCACCTTGAGCAAATGGAGAAAGATATAGAAATAAAGTTCCTGTCTGGGAGTTTGCCAAAATCACATTGATTTTATAATTAAATGTCATTTTCTACATGAAGCATTTAATTTCCCAGTGTTGAGGTATTGAAAATGATATTGTCAAGTTAAAAATAAAATAAATCATCATTTGCTTCCTTAAATAAAATATTACCAAGGTTGGCTTGAGATCAAAGAAGAGATCACTTATGGAGAATACAACATTTTTCATTGTGTCATATGTAGATATAGGCAAAGCTCATTTTGGATTTATTAAATCAGGGGTTATCATGCTTTTGTTAAAGAAATATTTTAAGCTGGTGGATCATAAGTCTCTGTTATAATGATTCAACACTGCGATTATAGTTTAAAAACACCCTTGGACAATATGTAAACAAATGGGAATGGCTATGATACAATAAAACTTTATTTATGGAAACAGGCAGTCAACCCATGGGCTGTAATTTGCAGACTTCTATCTTAAGTGATTAAGAAATTGCTATAATGAATCATGAATGTATAGACAAAAAAAGTACTTTTCCTTTTTAAGAAAAATAACTTAATATAAATCGATGACTTAGAAGTTGATCACATATTCAATACCAATAAGGAAAAATAAAGAGTGATTCTTACTTGTAGCAATGACTTACCGTAAATGATTAGATAGATAGATGGATGGATAGATAGATAGATAGATAGATGATAGATAGATAGATAGATAGATAGACAGACAAACATAAAATCCATTCTTATTTCTAGACACATATCTTACAGTGAAGTATAGCCTATATTTTGACCAATTGAAATGGGCAAAAGCTTTTACATTTGTGTAATTTCTAGTCTTGGATCATGCAAATCTCACATGTGTCATCTCTGCCTACTTCCCCATGTGTTAGCCAGATGTGAAGGATCCAGCAAAAGACTGAAACACCAGGACGTGATGGAGAAGACTGAGTCACTAAGTGACTGAGGAAAACAAAACTGCTAGCCCCTTCCTGCCATCAGTGGAACTCTATACATGACAATTAACTTCCATTTACCAATTCACTGAAATATCAAAACTGACATTTTACCAACTATTGTTAACTATCATACAAAATAAATTAGTACCAGAAAACCTGTATGTGTAGAATTAATGTAGTGGATTGGAGGCAGGTGGTGAGAGCACAGATATAGCAAGCTTTGTGACTGGAGACCCCAGTTTTGTTATATTAAAGACTTAAAGAATTGAGGCCTGAGATACTTTAAAAGTCAGAACATGTGACAATCAGACCTGTGATTTTAGAGGAAATTACTAGAAAATGTGTTGGTTATGCTTAGCTCCCTCTAACAACGTATTTCAAGAGAGATGACCTCAGGCAAAGATTGGCTGGCTTTCGTGGTGAGATTAAGAACTTTATAGTTTGAAGGAGATGGTTGGTGAAGGTCAAATAATAGATAAAACTAAAAAAATAATTTAATTGTTAAAGGCCCAGTAACATTTCTCAGTTGATCCAAGTACTGAGTCTTATGACTAAAATCAGATGATCAGACTAAAGGTGTTACCTTCCCACCCAAGACTACTTCTTTCTAATAGCCTTCAAATTGTCTGCTATTAAAAAGAAGGTATAAATGGAATAGTGGGAGAGTATGAGTAGGGAAAGAGAGAAATGAAGATGAGAATAAAAGAAATGCTTGAATGCTTAAAAATGTTTGAAATTTATATCTAGAAAAAACTTGGATGTGGTTATTGGCACATGCAACTGAATGGCAGGAAATAACTTCAAATTCTCCTAGTTTTGAGGGGGTTTTATTTCCAAAGAAATCACAAACCTGGACTAAAACATATTTTAGTATGTAAGCTTTAAAACCATCTTTGGATCCAAAGGTCAGGAAGGAGACTGAAAAGATCTAAACCCCCAAAGGTGACAGTGAAGGATGAAAGAGAACACAGAGGCAGAGCTTGACACCCTGAAAAACACCTCCCAGAAAGCAGAACCTAAGTTTGAAAGTGTCTCACATTCCTCTCTTTTCCAAATGGGAAACTACCACATATCTATGAAACGGAATAGTCATTCTTCAAATAGATCCAATTCACTTAACAAAAAATTATTTTTATCATTATTATACACTAGAGGCCCGGTGCACAAAAATTTGTGCACTCAGGGTGGGAGGGTCCCTCGAGGGATGTCCACCTGCTGGTGTAGGCCTGTTCCCCAGGCAATCGGGCATTAGCTGGCAGTCAGACATTCCTATGGAAGCCAAGGCGTCCTTGGGGGATGTCCACTTGCCAGCGAGGAGCAAGCCTAAGCTGCAGTTGGACATCCTTAGTGCTGCTAAGGAGGCAGGAGAGGCTCCCACTACCACCGCTGTGCTGGCAGCCGTCAGCCTGGCTTGTGGCTGAGCAGAGTTCCCCCTGTGGGAGTGCACTGACCACCAGGGAAAGTTCCTGCATTGAGCATTTGCCCCTTAGTGGTCAGCATGTGTCATAGTGACCAGTCATTCCCAGTCATTCTGCTGTTAGGGTCAATTTGCATATTACCCTTTTATTGTATAGGATTATATAGGATAGAGGCCTGGTGCATGGGTGGGGTCTGGCTGGTTTGCCCTGAAGTGTGTCCCAGATCAGGGTGGGGTTCCCACTGGGGTGCCTGGCCAGCCTGGGTGAGGGGCTGAGGGCCATTTTCAGGCTGGCCACATTCACTTTAGGGAGTGGGGTCCTGCTGGGGTGCCTGGCCAGCCTGGGTGAGGGGCTGATGGCTGTTTTCAGGCTGGCCACAGCTCCCATTGACCCAACGTCCCAGCAAGGCTGGCAGGAAGCAGTTTTCTGGGGTTTATTTATCTTCTATAATTGAAACTTTGTTGCCTTGAGTGAAGGCCACAGCCTGCCTAGGTAGGCAGTTTCCTCCATTGCTAGTGCAATGAAGCCTGCTGTTTGCTTCAGCTCCGTGGCTTCTGTAATTGAAACTTTGTTACCTTGAGCAGAGGCTACAGCTGGTCTAGGCAGGCAATTTACTCCATTGCTGGTGAAATTAAGCCTCCTGTTTACTGTGTAGCTCTGTTTGCCAGCTGCCATCTTGGCTGGTTTAATTTGCATATACTTGCCCTGATTGGCTGGTGGGCGTGGCTTAAGTGTAACAGAGTGAGGGTTAATTTGATATTACTCTTTTATTAAATTAGATAACAATAATATAACTCACAAAATTTCATATCTGTATGTGGGCATGCACAGTCATGTATGTACATGAATATATACATACATGTACAGTTACTTACATATACATACAGCATTTTGTTTTTGAAATCAGGCTTAGATTATACTTTATGTAGTCCCTGATTCTAATCTCATTAAGAAAGAAAAGCGCAACTGATTCTATGATTTTTATCCCAGTGTGTTTTATTTATATATTTTCACAAATAGTCCAAACCAAATGATTAAGTAGTATTGGACCAAGCTCTAAGATTTAATTCACAAAAGCATATACTTAATATTTACCAGTTGCATTGAGTCAGAATACTTCCAGGATTTGAATCACAGCGTGTCCAACACTGTCTCCTGGAGCCTTGGGCGGAAAACACTCTGGAACTGGCCCAGAATTCACTTTCTCTCATCTTTATTCTTTGCTTTGGCTGTGGTTTGAAGTGACTGAAAGGTAAAAGACAGCTAAATAACAGTGAAAATAAGATAGATTCATTGTCTAGTTTCATTTTTTAGTGTCTTTAAAAATTTACCACTTTTAAAAAAGCAAATGAGAAAAGAAATAGAAATAGCACATGGGCTTAAAGTTCATCTCATACAACAAATGAGAAAAATAAAGATTTATGAATAGAGTGTGATGAGAAACATAAAGGCAAGAGTAAATGCATACTTACCTTAGATGCCACACGACGGTGCACCGAGATCTTTGACAGGTGATAAAGACACAATTTGGCACAATCAGCATTTGGCACCTACAAAGGAGGCAGTGAAGCAGAAAAATCTGTCCAAGAATTAATCAGCAGCTGCACCACAAGTACTTCATTATCTTCTGCCTGTGATATGAAGCACAGTCAGGTAGGTGGACATTCCTTAAAAATCATTTTTTAATAATTTTTCCTTAAAAATCAATTTTTCTTAAAAGTCATCAAAAACATTTTTTTAAATTGAGCAAAAAACATATAGTAATAAATAGATGCTGTATGTAAAATAATTAGATTTTTCAAGTATATTTTTTCATCTTTAATAGCCTCAAGAACAAAATTGAATTTACTAACAAAATATCTTCAAAAAATTTTATTGCATGCACCCCAAAATAATTTTATAGTTTCCAGCAGCTCAGATTTTGTTTTAACAGGATTCACTGCCATTAAGAAACCCTGTGCACCCAATTCAGTTGTTGGGTGAAGTTTCTTCTTGAAACAGGGATGGATATCAAGTTATGTGTATCTGTCACTATACAAGTCACTAGTATCATGACTAAACAGACATTGCCTCCATCTTCCAGTTTCCACAATAGTTAGTGGATGTATATAATATCCTGCTTACAGTGCCACCCTGCACACATTAAAATCTGCCATCATTTCAGGTAGTGCAATCAAAATATGCCTTACTGTCAATAGCCTTTGGCATAGTTTTAACCAAATAGTTTGATGCTTCAGCTTAATATCTAGTCACGCTTTTAAAGAAAATGGGAAGAAAAAAAATCACTTTTAGTACAAATTTATAAAATCATGAATATACAGTAAACTGATCTTTTTTAAGTAAGTGAAAAGGACACAGCATTAATGTGTGATTTTTGTATTATGATTTCATCATGCTTCACTAAAAGTAATTTTCTTTTGCAGTAAACTAATCAAGTGTTATATCCTTTCTTTTTCTTTTTCTCCTAGTGAATCATGATTGTTTTAGGTGACCTTATAATATCCATTTCTCAGGATAAAATCCAATAACTAATTCATACAGTTGTCAACTCATGCATTTAAAGGCACCTATAAATCATGGGAGTTCTGGTGCACTTGATTTTTCTGAAAATCATGTAAAATGTTCAAATTGCTTAACAACTGATATTCAAGAGATTAAATGTTTAAACATATTTCTTCTTCAACTATGCTCTTTCAAGTTAGCACATTCCTATTCCATTTCCAAATTTGTTTTTCTTTGTTTTTCTTAAGAATTCATCACTTAAAATTTGTTATAAATATAAAGAAACCAACAACTCAAAAAAATATCTTACACAATGTTATCTAATTTCTTGGACTTGGACTTTAATGGTTGTGTGAGGACTATAAACTGGGCCAAAAATGCAGAATAGAATCTCAGATTTCCTCATGTGTGAGTCTTACCCAAATCAATTGAAACTGCTCGAGGGTAATCAAGTGTACAACTGGAGTTAATAATTTCATTTAGCTGTAATATCATTTTTAATGCTGGCTTCTTGCCTTGCGCATTATGTATTTTTGCTATGCTTAGCTTGCTTAAAATCATAAATTTGAATCATTTGTAACTGAATATAGTAACTATAAAATATTTACTCTTTGCTCTCATATTGACCCCAGTCTCTGACTTTTTATATTCAGGCTTCATTTGTCTTTGCAAGTAACTACGTCCATATTTTAAATAAAACTCAAAACCACCCTAATGTGGCTCATCTCTAAACTATATCCTTCCTTAGTAGCCAGTTGATGAGCATTGTTGAAGCAAATCTCAGCCAATGGGGACGTTCAGAAACCCACACTGTATAGCCAATACAACCATTTGAAAATCATAATGACGTCCAATAAGGGCAGAGTTCAAAGTTGACTTTTCTGCTATCTACACTATTGTAGCCCCAAAGACTAGAAGAGACAAACCTACTTGGTACAGGCTCAGTAAATATTTGATAGATGAGTACATTGCAATCGTTCCAATTATTTCTGATATTTTCTAGTTCCACTCCCCTTCACTGTCAAAAACACTCATTTTGTGTTCTCATTTCTTCCTCCCTTTTTAAAAAAATTATAAACATTTTGTGACGAGAGAAGTTAGGATTACTCTTCTACCAAGTTCTCAGCAACTTTTTCCAACACAGACTCACTACTTGTTCATATCTTTACTTTTTCTCTGGTCTCTTAAAAAAAAATCCAAAGTCTAATACTGTTTTGCTATTCCGTTCCATGTTGTCTTCACATTCATTTTTCCCCCTCCTCAGTGTTAATTTCCTAGAATTAGGTGGCCATAGAATTAAAATGTAATTTAAAGATCCGATTCATGTCTCCCGTTTAATCAATGATGTAACCAGGACAGGAAAGATCCAGTGGCATTTTGAAGATCAAAGACAAAACAGTTGCAAAAACAAGATTATAAGGAGTGTTCCAGACACATGCCCTGTGTGCTTTTTACTATGCCACTACCCTTGCCCCTTTTCACTCCCCAAATTTTTCTCTTTTTTTTTTTTTTTTTTTTTTTTTGAAGGAGCATCTTATAAAGTCTACAATGGTACAATGGGCCAGAAAAGGCTCTCTCAAGAATGTATCTTTTAAGCACAGTCTCAGAGAATAAAGAAGCCTTTACCTAGCGGTGAAGGCACAAAACAATTTATATGAAAGCACACCTGGAAACTACTAGGAACTGGATAGAGGAAATGGTGGGAATTGAAACCGCCAAAGTTTTAAGTCCTTTTATGCCATGCTAAACAATAAGCAATTCTGTTGAAGACATTAGAAAGCCATTCAAGTATTTACAGTAAGGTTGTAACAAGACCATATTATTGTTTAGACAGATACATAAGTAAAAGAAGAACTAGAGTGGAAAAAAGGTCTACTTATATGTGTGCACAAGTAGTTGCCACTACTTTAACAAGTTATCACAAGTTTCATCATCTTCAATTAAGTTTAAGAACCTTAAGAAATTATTTTCTCTGTCAAAAGCATTTGAACATTTGAATTACTTTTTAAATGATATACTTTAATTATCTGGAAATAATCAGGTTTCATTCAGATATAATATGTCAATTTATTTTTGAACAGTTCAAGTAAACAGACCCTTTGCTTCTTCAGTGTTATAGAGTAAAAGTTTGCAAATATTTCTCTCTTTCTATTAGATGACTTTGCATCTAAAGAGCTTTTGTATTAACTCATCTTTAAGGTGCTCTTCTGACAACAAATCCTAAATTCCCTCTTACTCCTTCCTTCTGATACTGAGACTTTGACAAGAAGTAGTGTGAAGTTATTTAATTTTTATAATGGGTGACCTCAGCAGAACTCCACTCCCCAAAAATTAAAAAAATACTCTGATCTCAGATGCAATTTAATGTTATATGAGAAGCCAGAGCTTCTCTAAACTTGCCCTTGTATCAGCTTGTAGTTCTTAAATTGACAAGTGTCCTTATTCAAAATGTGGCTGCACATCAAAATTATTTATAAACTAGTGGGGTCCCTCAGCCTGGCCTGTGGGGATCGGGCTGAAACTGGCTCTCTGGCATCTTCTGAGGGGCCCCAGATTGTGAGAGGGTGGTTCTCTGGTGACACACTCTGGAATTGGACTCCCTCCTCTCTGGTTCCCGTGCGTCACCCAAGAACCTCAGCTGTCAAGTCGCTGCAGCTCAGCAGCTCCTGCATTGAGTGTTTGCCCACTGGTCAGTGCATGTCATAGCTACCATCTGTCTGCTCCCTGGTGTCCATTGCACATCATAGCTACAGGTAGAATGGTTGAACGGTTGACTGTTGCTTAGGTTTTTTTTTATATATAGACTAGAGGCCTGGTGCACAAAAATGTGTGCCCTCGGGGGGAGGGGATCCCTCAGGCCGACCTGTGCCCTCTCGCAGTCTGGAAACCCTTGGGGGATGTCCACCTGATAGTTTACGCCTGCTCCCCAGGCAATCAGGCCTCAGTTGGCAGTCAGACATCCCTCTGGCAGCCCGGGAGCCCTCAGGGGATGTCCACTTGCCAGCGTGGAGCAGGCCTAAGTTGAAGTCAGACATCCTTAGCACTGCTATGAAGGCAGGAGAGGCTCCCATCCCCATCACTGTGCAGCCTGGCTTGTGGCTGAGCAGAGCTCCCCCTGTGGGAGCACACTGACCATCAGGGGGCATCTCCTGCATTGAGCATCTGCCCCCTGGTGGTCAGTGTGTGTCATAGTGACCAGTCATTCCCAGTCGTTTTGCTGTTAGGGTCAATTTGCATATTAACCTTTTATTATATGGGACAGAGGCCTGGTGCACAGGTGGGGTTGGTTGGTTTGCCCTGAAGGGTGTCCCAGATCGGGGTGGGGGTCCTTCTGGGGTGCCTGGCCAGCCTGGGTGAGTGGCTGATGGCTGTTTGTGGGCTGGTTAGACCCCCCAGGGGGGACCCTCACCCCATGGGAGTGTGGCCAGCCTGGGTAAGGGGTTGAGGGCCCTTATCAGGCTGCCTGTGACCGTGGGATGAAAGCAAGTATCTGGGATTTATTTAACTTCTATAATTGAAACTTCGTTGCCTTGGTCCTGCTCAAAGCCAGCGGCCAGAAGCAGGTATCTTGGGTTTATTTACCTTCTGTAATTGAAACTTTGTTGCCTTGAGCAGAGCTCAGGGCCCCCAGGGCAGGTGGAAATATTGGCTTCTCCATCCCCGGGGCAACACAAGCCTCCTGCCTTGCTACAGATGCCGGGATGCCACCATCTTTGTGACTGAGTGAGGGTTAATTTGCATATTACTCTTTTGCCTGGGCAGAAGACCCCCAAGCCCCTCTGATCACCAACTTCACAGAGCCCAGACCTCTGAAATCACCAGCTCTGATCCTGCCCTTTGCCATCGCTGGCTCTGCCTTTGCCCCACTAGCAGCCTCTGGCCAAGGCTACAGGCCTGGGCAGATGACCCCCAGACCCCTGCTTTGTCAGCTCTGCCCCTGCCCCTTTGATTGCTGGCTATGCATACCCAGGCCCCTAAAATCTCCAGCCTTGCCCTTGCCCAAGTCTGAGGCTTCTGGCCCAGGCCTTGTGTCTGGGTAGGGCAGCCTCATACCCCTCTGATCACTGGCTCTGCCCCTGCCCCCTCTGATCACCTGTTCTGCCCCTTGAGCCCCTGCCTTTACAGCCACCTGCGTGGCTAACAGGCTTGACCACTTCAGTGGTGGGGCTAAGCCGGACAGGGCACCACCATCTTGTGGCTATTGAGGTGGCCATCTTTGTGATGGAGTGATGCCTAATTTGCATATTACTCTTTTATTAGATAGGATCTTTTAAACCCGCAAATTTCTGGGTCCCAGGAAAGACTCAGTGAACCAGAATTTCCACCAGTGGATTGGGAAACTGCAGGAGGCTACAGTGAAAGTTGGATATGAGCACTCCTCAGTGGGCATGGCGGTGGTCATCTCCACCCAGGGTTAGCAGCACCATGGCATGTTAAACAGATGACCCTCACCCATTACCAAATTGGGTACCAAGGGGTCCTGTCAGAAGCTGCATTCCTTTGAGGATTGTCCAATATCTGTGGATTGAATTGGCCTTTCAGGGGGAGAGGAAACTGGATCCCTAGTTGTGTGAACACACACAGGTGGGGTGAAGAGTGGGAGCTCAGGGACATGTATGTGTGTCTGCACTCACCAGGAGAGTATACAGTTCAGAGAGAAAAGACATTAAGTAGCAAATTAAAAAAATTTAAAAAACCACTATGATAAGATGAGGGAGAGAGAAAGAGAGACTATTGAAATTTTTTTTAAAAAAACTTACTCCTCCTCCCCCCTTGTTTTTTTAACAAGACTTTTGCTTTTTCATTTTTTCAGTGTAACCCACAATTTGCATAACTAATCATGCCCTGAAATATGACTACAGATTTAGGGTTGGATGAAGGAGGGAGAGTGTTTTAATAGCTATCCTAGTATTAAGGAGAAATTAACTTTCTCTAGTAAATTCTCCCAAATCAACTATCCATTGGAGGAAGGGAGACCTATATTGTTTTCCTTAGTGGCAATTCCTATAAGTAAATGATACTTCTAAGGCTTGTTTGAACAAAATGCTTTTTTTGTTTGTTTGTTTTGTTACTCCTCACCTGAGGACATATTTCCATTGACTTTTAGAGATAGTGGAAGGGAGGGCAAGAGACAGAGAGAGAAACATCAATGCATATCAGTTGGTTACTAGGGCCAGGGATCAAGCCTAACACAGGTACATGCCCTTGACTGAAATTGCACCTGGGACCCTTCAGTTCTTGGCCTGATGCTCTATCCCCAGAGCCAAATTGGCTAGGGCTGAAAAAAATGATTCTCAACCAATGCATAGCAACAAATTGTTCAAAGTTCTAAAACTTGAAGGTTATCTTTTCAAAATGGGTTTCCATGAAAAGATATTGCCTTAAGTGTATACAAACACACAAAATAATTTTCTAGTTTTTCTTTATTTGGAATAATGTCTTCAACAGGCTAATTCACTTTGTCATTCTCCAAAAGGCAGACATTCTCAACAGGTCCTCATTTTTAAGATCTACCTTATATACCCCACATATTGCCATTTTTAAATCAAGATTTATTTTTAAATTACCATGCACATTCACTGTAATATTTCTATACCTTAAAACAAATTTAAAACAAACAAACAAACAAACAAACAAAAAAAAAATATATATATATATATATATATATATATATATATATATATAGAGAGAGAGAGAGAGAGAGAGAGAGAGAGAGACTGCAATAATTATCTCCATTTATTGTTAGAGTATAATTTTCTAAACAGTAAAATTCATCCTTTTTAGCATGCAATTTTACAAGTTTTGACAAATACATACAGTTGTGAACCAATAATACAATCAAGATATAGAACAAATTAACCCATTCCTTTAGATTCAACAACTTTCCCAGCCCCAGCTCCTGGCAACCATTACTCTATTCTCTTTCCCTACTGTTTTGCCTTTTTCAGACATGATACAAAAGAAATCATACACTATCACAATACTCCTTGGAATCTAGCTTCTTGCATTAAACATAAGCATTTGAGATTCTTCCACATTGTTGTATAAGATAGTAGACACTGGAAGTGGGTGTGTACAGTCTTCTGCCAGGACTTTTCTGTCCGGCATATGTCAATCTAGTCAGGAATTCAGCTGAGTTTGGGTTGTATTATTATTGTTTGCCCTTAGGGTACGACAGGTTTCAAATTTCTCTAGTTTAACTTGTGTTTTGGATGGGAACTGTGGTACCAGAGAATTTTTGTCAATGTCTGTTCCACATTTAGTGTCAGATCCTTACTTGGCACTGTGCCTCCTCTCTGTCCCTCTCCCAAAACTAGACTGATGTTACTTATTATTCAGTGCTTATTGGCCTCACGGTGGGGTGCAGTGGGGAGAGGAAATTCTCTGTTGATCTGACTTGACCTGTCAAGTAGGCACTGTATCTGGGATTCAGGGTGAAGAATTATCAGTGATTTTTTCCGCTTCCAATCTTTTGCCCACAGAGAGGATGTATTTGCACACAGAGAGGATGTTTTTCTGTCCCCTCCCCCCAGCTGCAGTGATCTTTTACCAGTGCCAGGAGATGACAGTGTTTGCTGCCTTTCCCCAGCATGGTAGGGCTTTGTTCTTGAGAGGAGAAAACTAGATAGATTCGGGTGAGGCTTTGTACATTGCCAGCAACAGCTTCTATTCCTGTCCCTCAGGCCTGTACTATGAAGTTTGCTTTCTCAGGTCTCTTGTATTGCCCAGCTGTCTCTTATGAGCACCTGGTGGGTCCATGGAGAAGAGCCCTGAGTGACAGTGAATTCACCTTGTGAATGATCTGGTTCAGCTCCTAAGGCTTCCAAATTCTCAAACTAGTCCACACTCAGACTTCAGCAATTCACTACAAATTTTAGCTAAACTCTTCTTACCAACTTGCATGGTACCTGGCAGAGTCTGTCCAGGTAAGCAAGTGGGACTATATTTTCATGGAGCTGGGGTTACAGTATTCAATTGCCCTAAATCCTCAGCTATCTGTTGTGAGGATGAGAGAGCAATGTTCTTTTTAGCTTTCTAACTATTCTGAAGAGACCCAAAAGTCTTGATTGACTTTTATAATGACATACAGAAGTGTTTTGTATCTTTTTAATATTTCCACCATTGAAATAATTTTGAGAGACTATTCTATTAATGAATATATTTTAGAATTTGTTTGGCTATTTATAGTAGTTTTCTATTCGAGAAAACTTATTTTAGTGGCAATTAATGATTCATATAAGGGAAGGAGGGAACACATGGTAAGAGAGAGTAATCTAAGAAAAATACGGAAGAAGATAGCATTCTGCTTGCTCTTAACCCCTGACAAGCTGTGGCCTGGCCAGTGCACTGAAGCCTGCAGTAGGGCAGGGTGCAATATGAGGAATGAAAGGTAGATAACTTTGGCACAGCAAGAAATTTCCTGTGTTGTAATAGGTTAACTTCGTTAGGGATTTCTCAGTCTTGATGGATTCCTCATAAGCATAGCACTGAGCCCTAAGAATTATTCCTACATCACCAGGGTGAACACAGGAGGCATGAGTGATTCTGCTCTTGACCTTGAATTTGTCCTCTGCACAGATTGTTTTAGGTTTGATGGTAAACTAAGGTGATGGCTATCTTAACACAAGTCATCATTTACGCTTGATCTCAACAGTGAACCAACCCAGCTCACATGCATAATATATTTTGAAATATTTTGCCCTGAAATTTTAGTAGACTTTTGGGATGATATTAATGTGTGTGTAGATTTAATATATATTATTGGATCCCCTTATATGTCCAGCCCGGTTCAGAGTTCCTGTTCAGGGTTCGAGTTCTGAAGGAGGCCACACACAAAATGAAGAGAGAGAGACTAGAAGAGAATCAATTTGGAAACTGGGGGACCAGGCATGGATCCTTCCTCTACCAGGATAGATTGTCCACTGATGCCTGAGTCTCACCAGCCTTTTATTGAGTCTCTGAGAGAACAACCATATCCTTAGGCAGGAAATTCCAAAGAAGAATTTTACATGTAATTAACAGGTGGGGATTTGCTGTATTTAACAATGTTTCAACTTAAACAATGGGTGCATAGCTCTGACCTTTCAGAGCAACCAAAGTAGGTTAAAAACAATCAGTTTCCAGCATAAAAACAATCAGTTTCCAGCATCTCCCCTGTTTTTTTCCTTTAAAGAATCTTGTATCTATAGATCATAAATAAACATATAAGAATATAAGAACAAAAAATGTTTAAGTCCCAATGTCAATGTCTAACAGTTTAAGTCCAAGTTTCAATGTCCAATAGTTCTGAGTGATGAACAAATGGTGGCCATGCAGGTCCGATCTTCTCTGGTTTGGTCCTTGGCAACCTGCAGTGATGCACAGCTGCTGACTGCTAGCATGGCAAAGCGTAGTCAGGCGTCTTCCATCCCTGGATTATTTTTCCTCTTGTCTTCATAGCTGGAGCATTTCTGATAATTCCTCTCTGTTGCTGGAATACACATGGTCTTATAGTTGTTTTCTGAAAATATACAAACATATTCTCGACCAAAAGTTAATAAAAGGGATCTTTTCTATAAATTTTGCTTGGGATTCTTTTTAATTTTTGCCCAAATGATTTTCCTTTGGCTTATTTTGACAGCATGTATGTTTTTCATGGGTGTCTTGATGTTAGAAAATTAATGCTAACTATTTAGTTACAGGATATTTTTCCTTACATGGTATTTTTCCATTTTTAGGAACAGCTTCATTGTACAATTAAATTTTCTTGAATTTTTACTTATTGCAATTAACGACAATCTTAGTTTACACTGTAAATTTTAATGGAAAGGATTATTTTGCATCCTTGAGAACGCCCTGAGCATTTCTGGTCTTAGGCTTGATTTAGATAGGGCAGCTGCTATCAGCCAAGTCTCTGTTATCTGGGTGCCGATCTGTGCTGGGCCAAGTTCCTGTATGTTGCCTGGGTCCCAATCTGAGCTGGTCATGGGAAGCGGGAGTAGCCATGGGGGCAGGAGACCTCCCTCAGAAAGGGCGAATGTTCAAGCCCATGCATTGTTGGGGGAGGGGGGTGAGGATCTGTGCCCAACCTCTGTTGAACCCTGAGTTCTCTCCTGATGGCCCCTTGCGGCTGTGCCTGTCTTAGGTTGTCCCTTCCTTGAGGAATCTTACCCATCATTGGCTAACCAGCCATCCTCTGGGGCCAAGCAGGGTGATGTAAGTTTCAGTTTTGTCTCCTTGGTAGCCTATGCCCCTGTGGCCTCCATGCCCAGCAACTGCCTTGGTATCCCCTCACCTACTGGCGGGACCCTGGCATCGATCACATATCTTGGGGAACCCAGGTTTCTTCTTCAGGGAAGGCCCAGCTCACGCCTTTGGGCAAGAGACAGATTCATGGCTCCAGCCACCATAAGGCTTCAACCTCAGTATGAACAGAGAGTTCAGGCAACAGCTGTGGACAATTGAATTGTGAGAAGAAGGACTCTCTTGGCAAAAGGAACAAGAGAAGCAAATATAGAATGCTCGAGTGCCTTCTCAGGGGGCCTTCCACAGAGTGGAAGGGATTACATTCTTTCATGTCCTTATTAAATTGCTGCCAATCATTCAAAGAATTAGTTTGTAAGTTTGTTTGGGATAAATGTACAATATGCTGATATCAAAAAATACTAATGACATTGTAGAAAAATATCATGTAAGGATATTTTTTGCTCTAGGCCATGGCATTTCAATTTTAAACTGGCTATCAATTTATTATTATTATTATTATTATTATTATTATTATTATACTTCCTTGTCCCATCCATGTACCTACTGGATAAGGGTTCTTACCCATGAAGGGTCAGGAGCATAAGTCTGAAATACTTCCCCATTTTGCCCCAGGTAATATTACCGTACAGATGATTACTGCTAGTATGGCAAAAAAGACGTTCTCAGGCATCAGGTTTCTATATCGTCTTCTTTACCATGCTCCAGGTGGTTTCCGGGCTGTTTGTTGTCTGGCTGGTTTCTCTCTTGGATCCTTGTTGCAGTTTAATATTTCTAGCAGGAATCCACACGGGTTTGGAAAAATTCTCTGGGAATATACAAGCATACCCTCTGCTAAAGGTTAATAATGGATCAGGTCAGGTCCCTTCCATAAACCAAACTTGGGATCCTTCCATTTTCTTTTGTTTTATTCTGACACCAATGTTGCTCCACAGGTGTCTTTCCACCAGCATCACAAGTGAAAAAATTTAAAGTAATTAAGGCCTGATGCAGCCTACCCACAGGTGATTTCTCCATCATCTCCCCTTTTTGTTTTTCAAGTTGTGATTTTAACCGCTGATGTTGTCGTTCAATAATGTCCTGTCCTTGGGAATTATATCATATTCCTGTAATGTGTTGAATTTTCCATTTTTTACAAAATTCCTGGAATCGGAAGCTTGTGTAAGCAGGCCCATTATCAGTTTTTATAATTTTTGGAACTCCCATGACAGCAAAAGCAGCTAGGCAATGATTAATAACCTGTTTTGCTATTTCTCCTGTAGATGCAGTAGCCCATAGGACTTTTGAAAAGGTATCTACAGAAACATGTAATGCCCCAAGGCGTCCAAAGGAATTATAATGCATTACGTCCATTTGCCAGATATGGTCCCTCAGCAAACCTCTAGGGTTGACTCCTGTGCTAGGCCCTTGAGGTAGATGTAACATGCAAGTTGGACATTCCTTAATAATCTGTTTTGCCTGTTTTCGAGTGATTGAGAATTGTTTTGAGGGCATTTTGGCAGGCTGATGTAAAAGCTGATGAGATTCTAAGGCTTCTTGTAATAAAGTAACCAATTGATCAGCCTGTGCATTTCCTTTTGTTAAAGGACCAGGTAAGACACTATGAGCCCTGATGTGAGTGACATAAAAAGGATATTGTCTCTGTTGTACAACCTGCTGAACTTGTTTGAATAGTAAAAATAAACTTTAGTCACTAAGCCATTTTAACTGGGCAGTTTCAATTCTACTCACTAAGTTCGCTGCATAAAAGGAATCAGAGACAATATTAAGGGGCTCTTGGAAATCCTGCAATGCAGCCTTAATAGCTTCTAGTTCAATTCTTTGTACAGAAATATGACTGGTCCACATGACTTGGTCTGAATTTATTGTATGACTAGGGGCCCAGTGCACAAAAATTTGTGCACTCGGGAGGTCCATCAGCCCAACCTGTGCCCTCTCGCAGTCTGGGACCCCTCTGGGGATGTCCACCTGCTGGTGTGCCTGGTCAGCCTGGGTGAGGGGCTGATGGCTGTTTGCAGGCTGGCCAAGATCCCCAGTGTGGATCCTCACCCCATTGGGATGTGGCCAGCCTAGGTGATGGGTTTAGGGGCGCTTTCAGGCTGCCCACAGTCCCTTCAGGTTTTGGGTCCCTACTGGGGTACCTGGCCAGCCTGGGTGAGGGGCTGATGGCTATTTGCAGGCTGGCCAAGCCCCCCAGTGGCATCCTCACCCCATTGGGGTGTGGCCAGCATAGGTGATGGGCTGATGGCTGTTTGCAGGCTGACCAAGCCCCCCAGTAATGTCCCTCACCCCATTGGGGTGTGGCCAGCATGGGTGAGGGGCTGATGACATTTTTCAGAATTTCAGTCTGCCCACAGCTCCCATTGACCCATGTCCCAGCAAGGCTGGCTGGACACAGGTTTCTGGGGTTTGTTTATCTCCTATAATTGATACACTGTTCCTTTAAGCTGGGGCCTAGTAACGAAACCTCCTCTCTGCTTCAGCTCTGGCTTCTATAATGAAACAATGTTTAATTAGAAGTCAGGCCAGGCCTGCTGTTTGCTTCAGCTCCTAGGATTAAAACATTTGTTGCAAATATGATGTTCCCTGGAGTGGAGAGACGCCCAGGTGGCCCACAAACAGTTTCACTCCTGTTGCAATGGAAGCTGCCGTTTACTCAGGTCCATGAGTGGCAGCCTCCATGTTGGCTGGATTAATTGCATACAGTCGCTCTGATTGCCTGGTGGGCATGGCTTACCCATCCCGAAGAGACGGTTAATTTTAACATTATGCTTTTATTAGTTAGGATTGGCAGCTTTCCCATTTGATGATCCATCAGTAAAAATACTTAAAGCTCCAGGAATTGGTTCCTGCCTAGTATTTTTTAGTATAATGATGGAGGTATTATATAAAAATTGTAGTAATTTATCTTTTAATAGGTGACAGCTAAGTTCCCCTGAATATCCACTTAGTCTAATTTGCCAATTTATATCAGTCTGAAATAACATTTCTAATTGCTTCCCAGTGAGGGGGAGGTAGATACACTGGGGCTCTTGCCCTTGAAGCTGTTTACACCATTTTCTAATTTGAAATAATAATTGGGCCAATAGTTCTACATATGTAACTACAGTTTTAGAGGATTGATGCCCTAGGTGGACCCATTCAATAATGGCAGGGAAATTTTTATTTTGAAAGATGACTCCAATGGGACTATTTGCAGTAGGGTTAATTTGTCCTAATAAAGGTAATTCTGGCCGGACCCATGCTACTTGGGCTGAGGAAATTGCCTGCTCACCCTTAGCAACTTAGTCCTAGCTTCATCTGTTAAAGTTTGGGGAGAGGAAAGATTAGAATCACCTCTAAGTAAGCTAAATAAATTTGTCAACTCTTCTGTAGAGACCTTCAGATAAGGTCTTAACTAGTTAATGTCCTCTAATAATTTCTGAAAATCATTTAAAATTTTAAGACAATCTTCTATTATCTCCACCTTCTGAGGCCTAATGCATTGGTTTTCAATTATGGTTCCCAGATATTGGAAAGGTGTTTTTTTCTGTACCTTTTCTGGAGCAATTTTTAAGCCCCATTTAGGGAGCTCCTCTTATAATTGGGAAAACATGGCCAAGGTCTGCTCTTCCTGTGGGCTTGCTAAAAGCAAGTCATCCATGTAATGAATAACATAACATTGGGACCATTTGTCCCTTAAAGGTTGAACAGCTTGAGCCACATATTTTTGACATAAAGTAGGGCTATTGGCCATTCCTTGAGGTAAGACTTTCCATTGATATCTTTTCATGGGTTCTGTATTATTAATAGATGGCACTGAAAATGCAAATCTCTGTTTATCTTGAGGTGCTAAAGGAATAGTGAAAAAACAATCTTTAAGATCTACTACCATTAGAGACCAATTTAAAGGGATTTGTGAAGGCGCTGGGAGTCCAGGTTGTAAAGCTCCCATGGTATGCATAGTGGCATTAACTGCTCTAAGATCATGTAACAATCGCCATTTTCCTGTCGCCTTTTTTGGGATTGTAAATATAGGTGTATTCCAACGACTATTGGAAGGCTCTATGTGGCCAGCCTCTATTTGTTCTTGGATTAATTCATGAATATGATTTAATTTCTCCTTGGTTAATGGCCACTAATCCACCCATACAGGTCTATCATTTTTCCATTGTATAGGATCAGCATGAGGGTAAGGAGACTGAGCAGTGACCGCTCCTAAAAAGGTTGATATCCTGTCTGAGTTATTACCTGCTTTCCTTTGCCAGTAACAATACATGTCTGTAAACCTTCCAAAACATCCCGACCCCATAAGTTGACTGCAATTCCAGAGATGACATAGGGCTGAAACCATCCTGTTTGTCCTTCCTCATCTTGCCACCTTAACACTGCAGCACTATGTCGTGCGTCATCAGGAACTCCTACCCCCTTAACTGAGCCCATAGCCTCTGCCGTGGACCAACTTGGAGGCCAGAATGTTTTGCTGATAACACTAGCATACGCTCCAGTGTCAACTAGACCCCTAAATTGTTTTCCCTCTATTCTTAAATTAATCATGGGACGGGTTTTGTTAATTTCATGTATCCAGCAGATGTCTGAGCTTCCAGATCCTTGCATTCCTCTTTTCCTATTTATAGCCTCACCTTGCTGAACATAGGGTAGAAGTAGTATGTAAACAATGCTTTTCCCTGGAGTAATTTGCATAACATGATTACATTCTAGTATAACTTTAATTTCCCCTTCATTCTAGGAGGCCTCGGCTTAAAGGAACAGTGTATCAATTATAGAAGATAAACAAACCCCAGTAACCTGCGTCTAGCCAGCCTTGCTGACATTGGGTCAATGGGAGCTGTGAGCAGCCTTAAAGCCTGAAAGTGCCAATCAGCCCATCACCTACGCTGGCCACAACCCAATGGGGTGAGGGACATTCCTGGGGGGCTTGGCCAGGCTGATCAGGCATGCCAGCAGGTGGACATCCCCAGAGGGGTCCCAAACCGTGAGATGGCACAGGCCGGGCTGAGGGACCTCCCGAGTGCACAGAGCGACTGCAAGGCAGAACAGCGCAGGACCCAGGACCGGTGAGTGGGAAAGAGGCGGCAGGATTGGCGGCCTGCTTGGAGGCTCAGGCCCTTTGCGGGGCACCAGGGAGCGGAAAAGCAAGGTGGTGGGATAGGGAGTGGGGAAAAAGGCAGCGGGGGGTCAGCGGGCTGCTTGGTGGGATTCCCAGGACCCTTGCAGGGCACTGGGGAGCGGGAAAGCAAAGGGGCAGGACAAGGAGCAGGAAAAAAGGCAGCAGGGGGTCAGCGGCTTGCTTGGTGGGCTTCCCAGGCCCCTTGCAGGGCACCGGGGAGCGGGAAAGCAAGGCGGCAGGGGGTCAGCGGCCTCCTTGGTGGGCTTCCCAGGCTCCTTGCTGGGCACCGGGAAGCAGGAAAGCAAGGCGGCAGGATGGAGAGCAGGAAAGAGGCGGTGGGGGGGTCTCGGCCTGCTTGGTGGCTGCCAAGGCCCTTTGCTGGGCACCAGGGAGCAAGAAAGAGGTGTCGGGGGATCGGCCTGCTTGGCGGCTACCCAGGCCCTTTACAGGGCACCAGGGAGCAGGAAAACAAGGCTACAGGAGCTGGGGTCCTGCTTGGCGGCTCCCCAGACCCCTTCCGGGGATCAGGGAGCAGGAAAAGGCTGGCCTGACCACGAGGCGGGGTTTTCCCTGCTTTCTGGTGGCTGGAGGAAGATGGGCAGTAGGCAAGCTTGGGAGGCAGGCAGCACCCAACCCTGGCCACAGCTCAAAAAAGAGAACAACATGCAAGGGAGGGCAAGAGTCTGAGAGATCAACATAGAGCGGATGCCTGTTTCAAGCCTCCACGGTGTGCCTGGTGGCAGGCCCCCAGCAGGTAGACACACACAGGAGGAC
>PVJC01026899.1:0-23662 GCA_004026665.1 Murina feae
GGGAGTCCACAGGCTTTGATGTTACACGTGAGCAGGCGCATCAGTTAATGGAACAAAGGCAGGCGCTTTGCCCGCTGTTCTGAGGTCCCTGCAGACGGGGGCGGGCGGGGGACTCTGGGGGACTGGGAGGGTGTCCTTGACCTGAAGAAGTGGCTCCTGGGAAGGCAGATCTCTTCATCTGGTCGGAAACCATGGAAACCCCCAGTGGCCCCCCCCGCCCCCCGCTTCCCGGGAGCTCTCTGTGAAAGACAGGCTGGGCACGTGTGCCGCTGGGAGGCAGCCGGCCCGGGCCTCTCGGTGAGAGCGGATCCATTCAGAATCCTCGCTGTTTCCAGGGCCCGCGGTTGCTTCCTTCCAGGGCAAAGCCACCTGACATTCCGTGATGCAGTTTCCCGTCGGGGGTGGATTTATTTAATTTTTGATGAGTGAGTCACTCCCCAGGGCTGTATGTTTCTGAGCTGAGGATTGAGTCATGTTTCCTTTATTTTTTTTTTAAGATACATTTTTATTGATTTCAGAGAAGAAGGGAGAGGGAGAGAGAGATGGGAACATCCGTGATGCGAGAGACTCATCCATTGCTGCCTCTTGCACGCCCCACGCAGGGGATCGAGCCTGCACCCCAGGCCTGAACCCTGACTGGGAATCGAACGTGACCTGGTTCACGAGCCACACCAGCCGGGCATGTCCTGTTTCCTGTAAAGAATTATTTTGTATCGTAGCCTGAGCACTGCAGTCCTCCGAGCGTGTGGGCGCGGGCCGCGGGGATGTTTCCAGGCTCTCAGGAAATGGCAGGGATGGTTCATCCTGCGAACCCCATGTTCTCCCTGGAGGAGCCTGTGCCACGTCAGACCACCAAGTGTTGCTTTCCATCGAGATGGCTTTGAAAGTTGTGTAATTTTTGTAAAGTTTTTTTCATGTCATGGCAAGCCCGATCCACTTGGGCACCGAGCAGTCGCTTCCCCAGCGGAAGCCCGGGGACATAATCAGTGTCCACACCTTCCTCCTGTCCACTCTGTTTACTCTGGGTGGCCGCTGTCCGCCCCGCTGGGGTCTGGTGCATAGTTTCACTCGACAGTTGCCCTCCCCACCCCACCCCACCCCCGCCCGCCGGCGTTGCCTTTGCTCTGGGAGCTGATAGCTCATCTCAGGCCCACTTCTGCGTCTCCTCACCTCAGCCTGCCCCTCAGAGGAGGGAGAGGAGTGGCCATCCATCAGTCCAGTGACCTGTCCCCCCCAGCCTGGCTCAGACCACCGGGACGATGGGCATGCATGCAGAGGCCGGAGTGGTCCATTTGGGCAGGAGATGGTGCAAGCCAGAGAACAACAGGACAGTTTTGGGGGGCGGTAGGGAGGCGGAGGCGGAGGCAGCCTGCTGTATGGAGTGAGTCTGCCTGGTAGAAACAGTAGGGTCCACAAAGGCACGGGTTGAGAGTGAAGGGTAACCCCGGGGTCAGGGGCCCGACCTCGAGCCTCACTCATCCTGTGGATTTCGTGAAGTCGCCCACCTCTGCAAGGCTCTAGTCTTCTGTCTATCAAGACGGAGCCCCAGCCCTGGCCGGTTTGGCTCAGTGGGCACAGCATTGGCCTGTGGACTGAGGGTCCCAGATTCGATGCCAGTCAGGGCACATGCCTGGATTTCAGGCTCGATCCCCAGTTAGGGGTGTGCAGGAGGCAGCCGATCAATGATTCCCTCTCATCATTGACGTTTCTCTCTCTCCCTTTCTCTTCCTCTCTGAAATTGATAAAAATATATTTATAAAAAAGTATGAGGGGTAGCAGGTGGGGGCGGAGGGGGGTGCTTTTCTTTCAAGATGATCCGTTTCTAGCCAACTCTGTGGCCAACTCAGGACCCCTGGAGCTAGTTTCCCTGGAGAGGAGACCACCCTTTGTTGGGGTGCTGCTCACTATTCCCCAGCCCTGGGGAAGCCCAGATGCTCTGAGGGACAAGCTATGGGACCGGACCAGCAGCTCAGCTGCTCCATCTGCTCATGGACAACCACCGGAAACCAGGCACTGAGTCCGAAGTCCAAGTACCTCCTGCAGAAACCCGGGCGCCTGGTCAGAAGCCCTCGTGTGGCACCAGCAACCCAAGCTCCGACTCCGGCATTTGCGATCACGGGGCAAAGGGTTCTCGTTATTCACTAGAACGTGCTGACCCCTTTCTGAAATTCATCCGAAAGAGCAAAAACCACTTCACTGCTTCATTTCACCGAGGCTACAGCGCGTTTTATGAAGCTGTCTCTGTCCGAGGACCTTGGGAATTTGAAAAAGCGTGACGTCACCCCTCGTCACAGGGCCCAGTGGCTGGATGAAGCTAGATGGGCCGACGACGGCTGAGGTAATGGGCTCGTAGACATTCTGATCGGATCCCAGACTCTGAGAGAGGCCGGCACCCATCGGAGCAGGTCTCAGCCCCCGACGGTGCTCTAAGCTCCTTGCGTCCATGGTGAGGGCTTCCTTAAGGGTGTGATTAAGGAGAATGAGATACTCGAGTGTCTTGGGAAATGGAGTCTGATTGGCAGAGTGGCCCTGATCGAGAGCCGTCCGCTCAGCTGTCTGTCAGGAGGGCAGGTTTCTTTCCAACTCCTCTTTTCTGCTTTAGCGTGACGTCTGTGACTCGTGACACGGAACTTGAAATGGATGCTCGCTTAGAGTCTGGCCGAGGGGGCGGGACCAGGCCGTGTGACTAGCTCCCTGCCAGCCTGCGAAGGTGGGGGGTGTCAGCCCAGAGGGCACCCGCATCCCAGTTGTCTCTGAACACCCCTCCCCACCCCTCCCCACCTGGCTGACCTCAGGACTCTGCAGGCGGCTGATGAATGAGGGACAGGGACGAGTGAATGGATGTGCGGAGGGAATGGATGGAGTCGGAGGAGGCAGTTAGCAGAGGACTCTGTCTGCCACTCTGTCTGCCGTCTCCAGCGCCTGGGGGGCACTTACCATGAACCGTTGGCTCCGTAAAAGGCTGGCCCTCTCGTTCAAAAAAGCAGGGGGGAAAGCTTTCTCCTTTCTCCTGTGGTCTCTCTGCAGACCTGTCATAGTGGTGGGCTGTTTTATTCTGTTTTTGAGATTTTTATTGATTTCAGAGAGGAAGGGAGAGGGAGAGAGAGATAGAAACATCAATGAGGGAGCAACATCATCGGTCAGCTGCCTCCTGTATGGGAGGGGGTCAAGTCCACAACCCGGGCATGTGCCCTTACCAGGAATCGAACCGGTGACGTCTTAGTTCATGGCTCAACGCTCAACCGCTGAGCCACACTGGCCGGATTTGATTTTGTTTTTCGACGGTGGTTCTCTTTCCTGCCCTCTCCCCCAGGATTCCTAAGAGCTAAGGGAGACCATCCACCCATCAGAGCTGCCTACTGGCACTGAAATGCCGTGTCTTGAAAAGTGGGGGGGGGGGGGAGTTCAATCAATCACAGGCTGAGCCTGAGACAAGGACCTGTTATCAACTGTTGATTTGTGTGCCGAGAATGACCCGGCCCCCACCCCACGGCCCCGTACTCCATCAGAGCAGAGCGTCGACACCTGACAGGAGACCGCCCCACCCTCCTCCCTAGAGAGAGGCTGGTCCCGGGTCAGTCTCCACCCGCACCATCTGACATCTCTCTGCTCAGACAGGGGAACCCAGCGAGTGCCGCCCGGTGTGTGGGGTTGTGAGTGCTGAGGGTGAGAGAGTCACAAAAGTCCACTCATGAGACAGGACCCTCCCCACCCCCGTTAACGAGGGGGGCTCGCCCAAACAGGGGGGTGTGGCAGCCAGGAGACCAAGTTCAAGCACCTGCTTTGCCCTCAGAGGACTGCTAGGGCCTCCATGTAAAGGGTGTGATGGGTCCCAGAGGCCCCCAACTCACAGGGTCCGTGGGCCAGACCAGCAGCACCAAGCTGCCCAGCTGGTGCCTCGTGGATGGCCGGGAGCCGGCTGGCGGCGGGGCCTGGACAGCGCCCAAGGCTTTCAGTGGCCCCGTAGGCAGCGGCCTGCAGGAGACGGTCATAAACACAGGCGCGGGAGCCTCGTCTCCTGGCGACGCTGCCATGTTCCATTCGCTCTCCCGACGGCACAGCAGGCTGCCTGGAGCAAGCACCGCATGGAGTCACGCCGCGGATTTGCTGAGCACGACAGGGCAGTGGTCAGGGCGGGACCGTTAGCATCGGGTCTGGGTTTACGCTCAGCCACACACGCCTCTGTTTCCACAATTTCTAAGCACAGGCGCTGTCTCTGCGAGTTCAGCAAGCCGCCCGCGCCCCCTGGCCCCTGGGTGCTCAGGATCCAGTTTCCCCAGAAAATTCAGGCTGTGGGCGCCTCGTTGCCGCACTCCAGCGATCATTCCAGAATGCCGAGTCCGGGGTCCCCGAGTGGACGTGGGCGGTGCATGGTGCCTGGTTATGTGGGGGGAGGCACCCCTCTAAGGACACGCAGCGCCGGGGCCTCTGTCGCCCGCAGCATGGAACTGCGCCTGCGCTTCCCCCACGGCAGTTCCATGGGCTGGAGACCCCGTTCCTGTGACGGGCTGTACGCGGGGGGTCGCCAGACCTGGGCTGTGAGAACCGTTTCTTCCACAGCCGAAAACACGGCTGAGACAGGATGTGGGGTGGGCGGGGCGGGCGTGGGGGGCACCCCCGTGGGTCCCCCGCCTCGTCCTGCCACAGACTGACTGTGGATCATTATCCATTCATATTGCTCAGGACTCTAGCCATGCGGTCCCTCAGCGTTTAACCCCGAGACGCCCTCAGTTTTTCTAACTCTGGCCTCGGAGCCCAGAACCCACGCCTGCCGATTCCCACCCACCCATCGGGCACCCGGCCCAGCCTCCACTTCGGGCTCATCCCACATCTGCAGCTGAGCGCTGAAACCTTCCTCCTGGGGAAGGAGGGGGCAGAGGGTGCAGGGCAGCCCCACTGCACACCCCTCCACACACCCCACCACGCACCCCACCACGCACCCCACCACGCACCCCCATGCACCCCACCACACACGCAGGCTCCGCACTCAGTGCCAGCGGTGCGCCCTGCTGCGGGTTCCCTAACTGCCCGGCGCCCCCTCTCTCAGAGTGGGTGCTGTGAGCAGGGTGCCTATTGGTGCTGGTGGCCGGCGGCCGAGGCCCCCACGGGCACAGCATTCCTTCCCCCGCACAGAAAGATCCTCTCAGTCCCTGAGACAACAGCCCTCCTCCTCGCCAGCCTGCAGTCTTCACAGCGGGGAGCAAAGAAGAAAGAGAAAAACAAAGCAAAAGCCAAGCAAACATGGGGACAGAGCACAGAGCGTGGCACGGGCAGCGAGCCCCCAGCGCAGGTCAGCGTCAGGAATCGGGCCACACGTGGATCGGACATTTTCCGTGGCCTTTGGCATTTGTAAAGGACCCCCCCCTTTTCCTCGGAGCGGCCTCTGGAGTTCAGTCCAGGTGACTAGTCCCCTTTTGTGGGCGCCAGCTTCCCGGGAGCCAGGCCAGCCCTCAGGATAGTGTGCAGTAGGTGCCGGGGACAGCCAGCTGCTGGCCCCGAGTGTCCACGTCAGCTCGCGTGTGCTCGGAAGGTAAAGGCCATGAAGCCACGCACTCCACGGGCTCCCACCTGCCCTGAGGTGATCCTCCACGTCCCTCCTCCCATGTGGGCTGTTACGGGCTGGACACCATCCCACCACCCGGGCGCCAGGGGACCAGCCTCGTGGAGTTCGGGACGAGGTCAGCACCCGACTGGTCCAGCCCTTAGGAAACCAGGCCCAGAGCCTCAGGAGGCCAATGGACAGTGCCTGTCTGGTTTCATTTTGTAATCCTCACCTGAGGATACTTTCCTGTTGATTTGCAGAGAGATTGAAGGGAGGGGAGAGAGAGAGAGAAACATGGATGCGAGAGAGATACAGCGATGGGTTGCCTCCTGCATGTGGCTGACGTAAGCCGGGGAACCAGCCTGCAACCGAGTTATGTGCCCTTGACCAGGAATCGAACCCGCGACCCTTCGGTCCATGGGCCGACACTAACCACTGAGCCAAACCAGCGAGGGGATCTGTCTTTTATGTTTAATCCAGACCTCACAAGTTGGAGACCTCAGGAATTAGTGTAAGTGCATGTATGTGAGTGTGTGTGTGTGTGTACGTACACTACTCACAAATTAAAAGCAGAAAAGGACTGTGCTGTAGCCTTGAAAATGGTCAGGTCAAGGGAACTCCCAACAATGAATGTGTCCAGTGCCTCACGGCCAGGCCTCTTACTTTTTCGTTTTGTAAAGAAACATTTCTCAAGTCACTGGACATAGTAAGAAACTCCCCTGGAGTTAAGGAAAGCGAGTAAGTGAAGGTATTTTAAGATGTCTCTTCTTGTTCTAAATCACTGTACAGCTGGCTGGTGTTGCTAGTGACCCCTGAACCAGGAGGTCACGGTTCAGTTCCCAGTCAGGGCACATGCCCAGGTCGCGGGCTTGATCCCCAGTGTGGGGAGTGCAGGAGGCAGCCAAGGAAGGCAGCCGATGGATGAGTCTTTCTCATCACTGATGTTTCTACTACCTCTTCCTCCCTGAAATCTATAAAAACAAAAATCGCTCTGTACATCCAGCTGTGTCCGACCGTCACCACTGGGGGAAGAAGCTAAGAGTTCACTGACGAAGTTTTGCACGGCCAAGTGTTTGTTTTGGGGGGAGCAAATGGTTCGATGGAAGCAAGAGCTGTGGCTGCAGCATCACCATGGCAACGGGAGAAGAATGCCCCCTCCCCCCCCCCAAGGGGTGGCGGTTGGGAGACGAAGAGATCTCAGAGCCAGTGGCAGGCGAGCATGTCGGCCCTCTGCAGCGGAGATGGTTTTCAGTGATTGTTTCGGAAAGTCCTCTTCACCAGGAAATGAAGGAGAAGCGGAGTCTCGAGGAAAGAAAGGGGTTTGCAGACAACTGACGTGACCATCGATGCCACCGAGCCGGGGAGGCGGCGCCTGGAGGGGCCGCTGGTGACGTGCTGCCTTGTTTTGTTTTTCAATCCTCACGGGTGATGCCTCATGGGCATCGTGGGCCCAGGAGCCGCTCGGAGCCCACGCAGCGGTCCCGCCCCACAGGACCGTCTCTAGGACCTGCTGGTGGGTCTTCACTGGAGACAGAAACGACCGACAGTCACTGGTACAGAGTCTGCCTCTCCCTAGCACTGTCCTTGGCACAAGGCGTGTGCCCGGGACACCGCACTTCAGATTCTAGGACAGCGAGGACGCGAGCGCCTGCGCTGTGCAGGACGGATGGCGTCAAGCACACGAGAAGGCGGGCGTTGCCGCCAACTGCGCTCCAGGCCGCCTGCTGCGGGCGCCTTCACGCCGGGCTGCCTTCGGGCAGACTGGCAGCCGCCTCGGTCCGGGGCCCCTGTGTGGTGCCTGCACCGCTGACCACGTCCACACCGCCGCGAAGTTCGACCCACTGAACGCGGAATAAAGAAGCCATCGGAGACCTTCCGCTTTGCCCCGAGAGAGGGAGAGCTGGGTGGAGAGGCGGCTGCGAGGCTTCCGCTTGGGGAGAACGGACCTGAGCGTAGAACTTGAGGGCGCGTACGTTTCCCTTGAGTTTTAGGAAGCGCCGTGGGAAAAAGAAACAGGTGTTTCTGATATGAGACTTCCACACTTCCAAGCAGCGGCATGCCAGAGATGGTGGGAAAGGCCAGAATGAAAGAGTCTTATCTTATATATATATTTGTTATTGACTTCAGAGAGGAAGGGAGAGGGAGAGGGAGATGGAAACAGCAATGATGAGAGAGAATCATGGACCGGCTGCCTCCCGCACGCCCCCCACTGGGGATCAAATCCGCAACCTGCACATGTGCCTGACGGAGAATCGAACCCTGACCACCTGGTTCATAGGTTGACACTCAACCACTGAGCCACTCTGGCCGGGCAAAAGAACTTTATCTCTAAACCCTGTAAACCCCAGGCACCAATAGTAGGTGTCCTTACATTTTCTTCAATTCAGGTTACATTTCAGCTTAGCTTTGCCTCGAAGGCACCGTGAGAAAGTGCAGCATCAGCCGTCCCTTATATTTGAAGACGAAGTACGGAGCCCAGGGGAGTCAGGGTTGGGGCTGCCCTTGCCCCTGTGGGTGCTGGGTGGCTCCCCTTCTGCCCCTCCTCCCGGGCCCAGGGCACCCGGGTTCTGATTGCCCCAAGGGGATGCTGGCAGCAATGGCCAGGGACCCACTTGCATGGCTCCCAGTGGCCGGACCGAATCGTATGCCTCCTTTCTCACAGACTTATTTGAAATTCAAGAAAAAAACGTCACGCCCTTGCTGGTTTGGTTCAGTAGAGCATCAACCTGTGGACTGAAGGGTCCCAGTTTCGATTCCGGTCAAGGGCACATGCCTGGGTTTTGGGCTCGATCCCCGGCCCCTCAGCTCACTTGCCCCACATGCTCGGCAATGTTGAGACCCTGTGTCTGGGCGGTGACGGTGCCCGGGGCAGGAAGCTGCCAGCCAGACCTGGCACCCTCGTCACTCTGAGCCCAGCTGGAAGGGCCTGTGGGTTCGGGCCCATAGAACACTCCGGATAGATCTGGAGTTCACACGTTTGCTTTGTTGTGTTTCCGCTAAAAGTTAACTCTTTGCTGTTAGGAAAGCTACAGGGAGCACCCATCGCATTCGCCTGTCATGCAAGGACTTCGTGTGGACGTCGGAAGGTCCCGAGGAGCCTGGGTCTGGCCTGTACTCTCTCGCCTGCGAGGCTGCACGAGCTGGGCTACAAGGGGAGAGGGTCCTGGGAAGGCAGCGTGGCGCCTCTTCCTGTACATTTCACTCCCACCCTCAGCGCGCCGTCCGGGCAGCTTGGAAGGTGTCCCTTGATTTCGTGGGATTGAAGTCCTCCGCTCCCAGTCCCCCCGTGTCATCTTACTGTTTCTCCTCCGGGGGCTCCTGCGTCTGTACATCAGGCCCCGGATCCTGGTCCCCCTCCGCCGAGGAGCCACCTCGTGATAGAGGCAAACTGCGGACGGGCCTCCCGTGTCCTGCCCCTGGCGCCTCTCGGGCAGGGGGAGAGGGCTGCAGGGCCCTGGGGAGACAGCGTGGGAACACCCTTAGGACCAGGGTCGGTAAGAAGCTGGGAAAGGCAGCCCCCTGTTCGAGGCACAGCAGGAGGCAGCCTGATGGGCACCGGAGGGAAGGAGGCCCCCCTGAGCACATGACCAAGGACCCGGGCTGAGAGGCTGTGTCTCGCCGTCCGTCCTCTTTCCTGCCGGGTGAGTCAGCGCCTTTTGCAGAGGAAGCTGCGTCCCTCCTGCCTGATGTCTGCAGGCTGCCGGGCCGGCGCTGCCCGGGAGGCCGTCCAGGCCGTGCCCCCGGGGGCCACGCTCCAAAATCCCGAGCGGGTGTGTCCGCCGAGCGAAAGGAGACTGGATGTTCGGTTCCCGGACTGTCCCCGCTTGTTTGTTTGTGGTGCGACCTCGAGGTGCTGGGGGAAGCAGGGGAACAGGGCCCAGCCCAGGAGCAGGGCGGGGACAGTGTTTCCAGGGAGTTTGGATACAGGGGGCCACCTGAGGGCTCCCGAGGGAACCGCGTAGGGAAGAGGATGCTTCAGGACAAGTGGGGATCGGGTCCCGCCCTGAATTCCAGGGCCCCCCGGGATGGAGACACTGTGCTGAGGAGGGAGTCATGACAGTGGGCGCGTTGGCAGGAGAAGTCAGTGATACGGGCACCTGGATGCCGGAGGTGGTGCCCGCGCCTGCTCTTCTCTGTCTTACCAGCGCCTGGCGCCCCGCCTGGCACCCCGCGTCTGACTCATGGCAGGTGATTAGGCTGTTGCTTCTGAATAAGTGATCTGAACCAATGAGTGACATAACATCAATTCGTTTTGTAATATTTGTGGACAATATGTATTTTTAAAAATATTTTTTAATTGATTTCAGAGAGAAAGGGAGAGGAAGAGAGAGAAACATTCATGATGAGAGAAGAATCATCGATCGGCTGCCTCCTGCACACCCCACCCTGGGGATAGAGTCCAAAACTCAGGCCTGTGCCCTGACCGGGAATCAAACCAGAACCTTTCAGTCCACAGGCCGACCTATCCACGGAGCCACACCAGCTAGGGCAGGGGACAGTGTATCTCGTGTGTGATGTTTGTCTCTCTATAAGCACTCCTGGGAAGTGGCGTGAGCTTTGAATCAGACACCAGGTTCAAGTCCTTTCGCTCTGAGGCCTGGGAGAGTGACAGTCTCTGTGAGGTGGACTGTCCTCCTGGGGGCGGAGCGGCCAAGGGGAGGTGACTTGTAAAGTGCTCAGTGTGTGCCTGCCTGTGTCCAGGCCCCTGAGTCATTACTTCTTCCCTCGTGGTCTCCTGACTCCGCAGGAGAGCAGTCGTTTGGGTTTCCTTGGGAAACAAACTTAAAAAGTCAGCCATGCTCTGGGAAAACAGACTTTCCCAGATGTTTTCTGATGCGCTAAAAAGTATTGGCACCGCCCGTGCACACATGAGCCCGGAGGTCACGGTTTGATTAGACACTTGTCAGGGGACAGGCCTGGGCTGCAGCCTCCGTCCCCAGTAGGGGGCGTGCAGGAGGCAGCCGATCCGTGAGTCGCTCTCCTCATGATGTGTCTGTCTCTCTCTCCCTCTCCCTTCCTCTCTGAAATCACCACAACTATATTTTAAAATCTATATCGGCGCTGTCGATGTTAAAGGTGTGCCCCGTGGTTTGTATTTTAAAACTATCCTGTTGCATTCTACCTGATAATAGTGTAAAAGGGCGGGGGTGGGGGGCGGGAGAGGAAGGTAGCACACTATTGCCGGGAAGCAGCGCTTAAGCCTAAAGTAACTTTGCTAGAAAGTCAAGTACATTTTGCACCATCCACTCGGGGCCTAAGGGCTGGAGGGCCACCAGTGCCTTCAGCTCAGAGCGAAAGGAGTGAGACCCGACTTGGTCCGTCTAGCCGTCTAGCCGTGCTGCGTAACCTCTAATAGCGTGATCTGCAGTGTACCCCCACCATGTAACTCGGCACAACGGGGCCCACAGAACCGAAGGCCAGGACTTGCTCAGAGAAATGATTACTGCAGAAGGGTGAGCTGCAGACACCAGAAGCCTGTGTAGGGGGCCCCTCGTGTCCGCTAGGATATTCGTCTGTAGCCCCATTTCCAACACCCCTCCGGCCCCCACGCCAGAGCGTCTGCCGGTCCAGGAAGGAGGCCGTGTCCTCTACCCGGACGTGGGCCTCAGTCTCCTCCTGTGCGGTGGGGGTGATAACGGTCCCAACCCCTTGTTGTCGTGGGGATTGAATGAGCAGTTAGCACCGAGTGCATAGCGCTGACACGCAGCCCCCAACCAGCGCTTCCCATGACGTTATGTCCTCGATGGTCTTGGCAGCCTGTTGGGGGGGTGAGGGGGCCTTTTGTCCTAACGCACAGTGTGTCGTCCTGAGATGCTTTCCCGCGGTTGAGGTGAAATTCACATCCCATCGTATGAGCCACGCTCAAGGGTACAGTTCAGTGGCACTTAGCACAGGCGCAGTATCGTCTCGGCATTTTCATCCTCCAGAGCAGGGGTCCTCCAACTTTTTAATCAGGGGGCCAGTTCACTGTTCCTCAGACCGTTGGAGGGCTGGACTATAGTTAAAAAAAAAAAACAAACAAACTATGAACAAATGCCTAGCACACTGCACATATCTTATTTTGAAGTAAAAAACAAGGCAGCAAAAACACCTGGCGGGCCAGATACATGTCCTCGGCGGGCCGCATGTGGCCCGCGGGCCGAAGTTTGAGGACCCCTGATCCAAAGGAACACCCTGTACCCAGTAAGCGGTCCACCCATTCCTCCTCCCCGAGCTCCTGGCTGACTTGCATAGTCTCTGTTGACTTACATAGTCTGGATATCAAGGAATTGGACGGCACATGGACACTGGGCCTGGTCTCTTCCCCCAGCCGTGTGTCTGAGGTGGTCCGTGCTGCGGCACGAGTCAATACTTCCTTCTTCGCACAGCTGAATGAGACCCGTCGTATGTGTGGACCACGTGTTCGTGGGTTGGCCACGCATCAGCTGGTAGACATTTTGGTGGCTTTCAGCCTTTGGACTCCTGTGAACAATGCTGCTACAGACATTCGTGGACAGGCTTTTGTTTCAATACCTGATATCACGTCTTTCAGGTACGTACCTAAGAGTGAGGGGAAGCTCACTGTGGCTTCAATGTGCATCTCTCTGGATGACTAGTGATGTTGAGCATCTTTTTAAATGTCTGTTGGCCATCTGTATGACCTCTTTGGAGAAGTGTCTGTTCAGGTTTTTTGCCCATTTTTTAAATTGAGTTATTTGGTTTTGTTGGTGTCGAGTTGTATAAGTTCTTTATAAATTTGGGGTACAATATTCCACAAATCAATACATGTGATACATCGCATAAACAACACAAAAGATAAAAATCACTTGATCAGCCCTAATTGGTTTGGCTCAGTGGATAGAGCATCGGCCTGTGGACTCAAGGGTCCCAGGTTCGATTCCGGTCAAGGGCATGTACCTTGGTTGCGGGCACATCCCCAGTAGGAGGTGTGTAGGAGGCAGCTGATCGATGTTTCTCTCTCATCGATGTTTCTAACTCTCTATCCCTCTCCCTTCCTCTCTGTAAAAAATCAATAAAATATGATTTTTTAAAAATCACTTGATCATATCAATAGATGCAGAAAGTGCTTTTGGTAAAATTCAACACCCATTTATGATAAAAACTCTCAGCAAAGTGAGAATAGAGGGAACATACCTCAATTTTGTAAAAGCCACATATAACAAACCCACAGCCAACATCCTACTCAATGGGCAAAAACCAAAGGTATTTTCCTTAAGATCAAGAACAAGACAAAGATGTCTACTTTCACTGCTTTTATTTAACAGAGTTCTGGAAGTTCTAGTCCCAGCAATCAGCAAGAAGAAATAAAAGGCATCCAAATTGGAAAGGAGGAAGTAAAACTGCCATTATTTGCAGATGATATGATACTATATCTAGAGAACCCTAAGAACTCCACCAAAACCTACTGGAACTGATAAATGAAATCAGTAAATTAGCAGGATACAAAATTAATATTCAGAAATCAGTGGCGTTTTTATACACCAATAATGAGCTATCCAAAAAGGAAAATAAGAAAATAATTCCATTTACAATTGCAACAACAACAAAAAAATGTAATTAGGAATAAATAGAAGGATGTAAAAGACCTGTCCTTGGAAACTTATAGGGTAGTGAAGAAAGAAACTGAGGCAATACAAGTAAGTGAAAGCATATACCATGTTCATGGATAGGAAGAATTAACATCATTAAAATGTCCACACTACCTAAAGTAATCTATAGATTCAGTGAGATTCCTATGGAATCTGTCAATGGAATATGTCAATGGAATATGTCATGGAACTAGAACAAATACCTGTTCCAAGCTTTTATATTGAACCACAAAAGACCCCAAATAGTATCAGCAATCGTGAGTAAGAAGAACAAGGTTGGAGAAATCATGCTACTTGATATCAAACTATACCATAAGGCCATAGTAATCAAAACAGCATGGTCCTGGCATAAAGGCAAGTATATAGATCAATGGGACAGAATGGAGAACCCAGAAATAAAGATACACCTTCATGGTCCGAGGAGGCAAGATCGTACAGTGGGGTAAAGACAGTCTATTCAATAAATGGTATTGGAAAAATTAGACCGATACTTGCAAAAAAAGGAAACTAGACCGCCTACTTTCACCATACACAAGAATAAACTCAAAATGGATTAAAGACTTGAATCACAGAACCATGAAAATTCTAGAAGAAAACATAAGCAGTGCAATCTCCAACATTGCTCATAGCAATTTTTTTTTTTTATATCTCCTTGGACAAGGGAAACAAAAGGGGAAAATAAACCAATGGGACTACACCAAATGAAAAAGCTTTTGCACAGCAAAGGAAACCATCAACAAAAGGAAAAGACAGCCCACTAAGAGGGAGAAAATATTCGCCAGCGAAACATCTTTTTGCTTTGTTGATGGTGTCCTCTGATGCACAAAGTCCTTCAGGTTTTGGTGTGCCCAGAGCAAAGCGGTGAAGAAATGTGCGTCACTCAGGGAGAAAGTCCTGCCTTCTCCATCCTCGTTCAGCCATTCTCACCCTCAGAGAGGCCCTCGGCTTGGACCTGGTGTGTCTCTACTGTCTCAACACTTGCTAATGTTGCTTTTTAACAGGAAATGAGCCGGCTTTAGCCCAAGAGCCTTGCACAGGGCCAGTGTTTAGCAAGAATTTCAAAACTCATCTTCCCCATCTTCACTGAGTTGATTGTCAAGGTCGTCTCTCTATGTGGCTAGTGATGCTGGTAAACTCTGTTTACCCTACTGACAGAGTTCCCTTGTAAATGTGATACTTGTATTTGGTTGTCTTAGAGAAATGGGCGGATGATGTTTCGGAGCTTGCGAAGGTGGTAAGAAAATGCTGGAATGTGAGAGCTTGCTGGAGGCACCTGGGCACCCTGAGCAGGGACTGCTGAGGGGTGTGTGATGGGAAGCAGGGCGATGGGAGGTGCTGGGCAGGCCAGCATGATGGAGCAATGGGGCTGCCATTGGTCAGTCCTGAGTGTGTCCCAGGAGCTGTACTGGGCACAGCAACATGAGGCAAAGACCTTGAACTTTGGGTGAAGAGACAGAGCGAGTGAAAGTTGTCTGAGAGAAGGATGTGGCAGGATGTGGTGACCGATGGGTGTGGGACATGAGGAGAGAGAAGGTCCTGCAAGCATCTGGAAGGATCCCGTAGTCAACAAAGGGGAAGACGGGCAGGCGGGGAACTAGAGGTCTAGAAACTTCGTCACACCTGTCTTAGCTCAGCATCTGTATCAGTTTCCTGTGGCTGCTGCCAACCATCAGCACAGCCTCGGTGGCTTCAAACCACAGACGTTATTCTCCCACATCTGGGAGACTGGAAGTCGGAGGTCAGGGCATCAGCGTCTTTGCACGGTGTCTTGGAAAAGATCAGCCTGTCCTTCCTCCTGTCGGTCTCCTTTACTTACACAGAGCACTTCACTTCCGACACGCAGGTCACTGTATGTCTGGGTGTTTCCCCCACCAAGCAGTCCTCTGTGGCACCAGCTGGGTGTCCCACAAGTTAACTCCACCCTGACCCTGTCTACCTGGCGAGAGCAGCAGACCCCACAAGGTCAGGTCTGAGCCCCACAAGACCTCCCCGCCCACTTCAGATGCCAGGCCCACAGCCGCCCTTCGCCTGTGCTTGTTGGATGGGCTGTCGATCTGAGGTTCCCACAACACCCCTGGGGTTCCATTAATTTGCTCGCATGGCTCACAGAAGCCCTCTGTGTATAAAAGGCTGCGATAAAGGACACAGATGGGTGGCTCGGAGAGAAGAAGGGGGAGTTGGGGGGCGGCCACCCTCCGGCTCATGGAAGTGCTCACATGATCTGCGAGCTCGCTGGACCCTGTACTTTGGGGGTTTCATGGGGGATTTGCCGCGTAGTCGTGTTGGGTCATTGACTCCGTTTGCAGCCCTGCTCCCTCCTCGAGGCGGAGGGGGTGGTGCTGGAAGTCCCACGCTCCTCATCAGAGGCTCGGCCTAACCTGAGAGCCACCCAGAGTCTCCTCATTGGAACGAACACTCCATCACCAGGCAGGTGACAAGGGTTTCAGGAACGGGGGTCAAAGGCCAAACATTAAAGCAAACGATGCTGTTAGTGCTCTTATCACTTAGGAAATTCCAGGTGCTCTGCACCAGAAGTGGGGAAGAAGATCAAATATATACCTCATGATGGGGAAGAAGATCAAATATATACCTCGTGGGTTTTTGTTTTGTTGTTAATCCCACTTGAGGATATTTTCCATTGATTTTTAGAGAGAGAAAAGCATCGTTATGAGAGAGACACATCAATTGGTTGCCTCCCGCACACGCCCCAACCAGGGCTGGGGATCAAGCCTGCAACTGAGGTACGCGCCCTTGACTGGAATTGAACCCGTGACCTTCAGTCCGAGGGCCGACTCTACCCACTGAGCCAATCTGGGTGGTGGATTCTATATCACAGTGTCACACGTGCCCTCTCCGTGTGTCTCTGTGCCCTCTCTTCTCATAAGGGCACCAGGCATTGCATTTAGGGTTCTGCCTGGTCCATGGTGACCTTGTGTTGACAGCCACCCCTGCGACAACCCGTGGGCAGTAGGTCACCTCCTGAGGTTCCGGGTGGACATGAACTTGGGGCGGCACCGCTCAGCCCCATACAGCATCTGTTGCAGTTGGCTGGCCGTCCCTTCCCACCGCAGGCCTTGGGGCAGCAATTACACCGTCGGGTCTCCCGAGACCACACCTCGTCCACCCACCTTCTCTCTGGAGTTCGGACCTCAGCTGGAGTCTGCGTCCCCAGGATCCCAGGTCACCATGTCACAGACCTAGGAGAACGCTGGGAAGATCAGAGCCTCAATGTAAAATGAAGTGAAATAGAGCGTAAGGGCTATGTGCGTGCCTGGGGCTCGGCCCCGCTCAGCGACTTCCCTGCCTTTGACTGGGAAAATCTCTGTGTCCTGCTGTCTGCGCCGAGCAGAGCCGGGAGGTAGCTCGTCTTTGAAGCTTGCGGGGTAGTCAGTTGCACTGGAAACGTCCCCGCGCGGAGTGGGTAGACACCTGCCCTTCCTCGGCGTTCACCTGACTTCTCGGCCCTGGGATTCGGTCACGGGGCGGATGAAAGGATGGAGAAAGCCGACACCGACGCCGGGAGGCTGTGTCCAGGCCACAAAGCGCGCTTTGACCAGGAAACGCTCTCCCGCCGCTCCCTCCTCCTCCTCGCTGTCCTCGGGTTTCAGGGTTTCAGCTCCGGGAGGCTCGTCGCCCACAGGGACCTCAGAGGGGACGCAGCCTCGCGGTCTCCAGCCCTTCCCTGCCCCGAACATTTCGAAACAGAATTGAAAACCTCAGCGGCGCACGGCCTAGCCCCTACCTTCTTCTCACCTGACTTCCTAGCGGGTCACGGCAGTCATTTCCTTTGAGGTTTCTTATCTTCCTTTCTTTTTTTTCGTCTTAGAACAAGGAATTCTCAAAGGCCACAGGGTTCTGTGACTGTGTTGATAAGTATTTAAGGAGACGCAGCAGGTGTGTGTGGAGGCGTTGGTCGGTTGGGGGAAAAGAAAGCTCAAGGCAGAGGGCTCTTTCCGGCAGAGCTTCTATTTATTTACTAAAGCCCTCGCTTTGTGACACGGGGTGTTTCCCAGGTAAAACCGAATTACAATGAGGACGCCCAAACCCACCAGGCGCTGACATCCGTTAGTGCCCACACAGTTGGTGGAGGTCCCCCGGGAGAGGAGGAAGGGGTAAAGTAAATATTTTCAGTACATTTTTGGAATTTACAAACATTGTGTCCCTTCGTCCTTAAATGAAATGTTTTTCAGTTTAGACCGAGTCCCATGTTCGCCATGTTTGTCCTGATAAAAGTCTGACTGAGTTTCAGAATAATCTCCAGGTCTGAGTCCAGGCTCTGCCATGGTACCAGCTGTGTGGCCTTGGGCAGGTGACGTACCCTCTCTGATCCCCATAGCTCTCTGCTGGAAGGCAGGCATGATGAGAGCCGGGACTGTCTCAGAGGCTGCTGGGGGGTGAGGGCCACGGGGTGGGGTGTGATGAGTGAAGTGGGCGGGCCAGCTTCCAGTGCCACAGCCAGTGTCTGTGAATGTTCCCATGACGATCGGCATCGTTGCTTGTCACACATCTGCACAGCTCACCTGCTTCTAGAAATCAGGGTGCGCGTTCTGCCTCCGTACTTAACGTCTCCCTGGGGGAACTTCCTGGGTCCCGGTGCTGACTTAGGGAAGAAGGGAGAAGCGCTAACAATTTTTAGCAAAAGTTTCAGGAGCCACGGATAGTGCTAATGACGCTAAGGCCTCAAAACCCAGCTCTCGCACCTCCGAATCAATGTCCTTTATCCTTGCAGCCTGGGCGGTTCTGGATGGGGTGCAGCCCTCAGAGCCAGCCAGCCAGGCCTGGTGGGATGTGAGGGCCGCTCCTGTGGTCTTGGAGTGGGGAGGGTCACCCGCTGACCATTCTCAGCGCCTGCCTGCGGGCTGAGGGCCCATCTCCTCGGGGCTCTCTGCCCTTGCACCTGCCCGGGGCAAAGGGCTGTGGTAAGGGACAGGGAGCAGGAGGGGGGCGCACATGCGGAGCAGAGGCTCGAAGTTTCCAGCCCTTTCTCAGCCTCGCTCCTCGGGGCTCACGTGTCCAGCCAGCCGGCCCTGTGTGAGCTCCACACACCTCGCTGAGTCCCAGGGGTGACAGGGACTGAGGGGAGGTCTCGGGCCGGCGGGTGCTGGGACCCTCATGTGTCCCCCGCAGATCTTGCAGGGGTGCTTCTCGGACAGGGACAGCTCAGGAAGCCACTGTCAGAGGCCCAGCTACAGCGTCGCCTCCCCTGCCCTGTTCCCCCTTCGCTGGCGACAGAGGCACCTCCTGAGGTCCGGGAGGCACCGTGTCCAGGCGGGGTCTCGGGTGTCCAGCACCGAGCGTGGGTCTGGCCCGGGCTCCCTCAGTGCCATTGAGTGTAGGACCCGAGACTGTCCGGGCCACCAGGGTGTGTGGTCACTGCTCACCGCACACGCCGCAGGAGTGAGGATCGTCCTCCACCCCCCTGGCCATTCCCTGGGCAGCCCCAGGCGCCAGGCCCTCTGCCGGCAGGGACCAGGCCACCCGTCCCAGCCGGGATGGCCCAGTGATTCTGCACATATGGCCGGGCGCACTCCTGACCTCACTCCATCCTAGAGCCGGAGATCACTCCCCAGGCTGCAGGGAAGGCACTGGCCTGAGCTCACACAGACGGCGGCGGGCAGGGCCGAGGGGCTGCAGGGCAGGTCCTTCCCAAGGCAGGTCCATGCTGCTCGCCCCGCCCTCCCGAGAGCACAGAGCACAGCTGGGTCCAGGGAACTGGCATCTGTCCTTTGAGGAATAAAAGGTCTGCTCCATCCCGGCCTGGCTGGTGCGGCTCAGTGGTTGAGCATTGACCTGTGAACCAGGAAGTCCTGGGTTCGATTCCGGTCAAGGGCACAGGGCAGGTTTCTGGCTCAATCCCCAGTAGGAGGCGCGGGAGGCAGCCAGCCAATGATTCTCTCTCATCAGGGATGTTTCTATCTCTCTCTCCCTCTCCCTTCCTCTCTGACGTCAATAAAAACATATTTTTTAAAAACCTGCTCCCTCCCTGGGCAGCAGATGTCTCCACGCTCCTGCCCCCCACTTCCTGACCTCCACTCCTCCCTGCCCTGCAGTATCCTTTTCTCTCTCCTCCTCTCTCCCCAGCTTAGGCTCCTGAGGTGCAAATGTCACAGCCTGTGGGTTGTCAACAGCCGGTTTATTAAATAGCTGCTAACTGACCCGTTACACAGGAGGCAGGCGATGGCAGGCATGGCCGGGGTGTCTGCCGGGCCGTGAGCTGCCCCCGCTGCCTGGGCACCTCGTTACGTTGCACACTCGGAGTCACAGCCCCCAGCACGTGCGTTCTCACGCGTGTGGAAGAACGGCTGAGGTGGGCACGATGCCCCGCCCTGAACTGGGAGATGCTGTTTGCTTTCCAGTTTCTCTCTCGCGTCAGGCCAGGAAAGTCCATCAGGTGCGGAATTTCTTGACGTGGGTGGAGATCATGGACCCACAGATTAGAAAGTAAAACTCAGGCCGGGACTCGGGCGGGAGGGTGCCCGTCAGGAGGATTGGTGCGTCTTTCCAGGCCAGCTCCTCGCTCGTGCTCCCACCTAGTGAACGGAGAAGGAAATGGCTAGTGCTTGTCCTGGCGGGTGGGGGCGGGAGGGGTGCAGGCGCCGGAAGCCGCGTGTCTGCGGGACCCTGGGAAGATGCTGGTGGGAGGGCGGCCTGCGGAGGAGGGGGAGTGGGAACACCTGGTTTAGGGCCCGGCGTCCCTTCCCAGCAGGTGGGAGTGGGCGAGCCTGTGGCTGCCCGACTGCGCCACCTGCTGGCCTTCCCTGGCATTGCTCCGGGTTTCAGCGACAGCGCATGCGTGAGACAGGAGTCCGCCTCGCCCCGCATCACCTTCCGAATTCGGGTGCAAGTTGCGCCCCAAAACAAACCGTGAAATTACAATATTCCTGTCCCTCGGGGCTTCCTCTTTCTAACAGCACGTTGCTATTATGTGTCTGTCTGCCCCGTTGGACTCTGAGCATCCGGGGGACACCCTGCACCCCCAAGGGGCTGGGGTTGGTTCCCAGCCCGAGGAGGGGCTCAGCAAGTCCAGGTGCATCCCACGCCCGTGAACAGGCTGCGCCCTGAGCATCAGGATCGTGGCTGTCCCTGCTCCTTTCGCCAGCGCAGGGCAGAGCTGGGCCAATGAAGCCACCTGTGTCCCCGCGGATCCCAGGAGGAAAGAGCCTGAGCAGAAAGACACTTGCCCCAAAGGTGGAGGGGCCCAGGTGTGGACCCAGACCCAGGGGTCTCACTCGTGCACTGGGCTGGCTGCCCACTTCCTGAGTCTCCCAGCGAGTCCCCGGGGCTATTCCAGGGCAGTAAGCACCCTGGGGACAGCTGTGGGGCCACCATCACTCAGGAGCCCAGGCCCCCAAACGCTGCCCCTCCCGCCTGGCTTTGCTGAGGACCGGGGAAAGCTCCTCTCAGGCAGGAACGCAGAGACCTGGACACTGAGGAATGAGGCCCGGCCAGCTGTCTGCCCACAGCCATGCTGGTGATCTGGGTTTCTGCTCAGCTCAGGTGTCGTCTTGCACACCTACTATGCGCTGGACTCGAAGAGGCATCGCTTCCTGCCTGTGGAATCCCCAGCACCAGGATCTGTGTTGAAAGCAAGGAACGGAACAAACTTTCAAGTGGTTTGACGCCAGCCATTCCCCACCCCCACTATGACCCACAGACGTTCTCTCCAGGGAGGGCTGGTCTCCCCGTCCGAGCAGACACCCCTTCAAGGCAGCCGCCTCCCCGTGCACGCTTGACGACTAAGCAAGCCCTCCCTTCACGCTGTGTGTCCAGAAGTCCCTCCGTAAATATTTGTTGAAAGAATGAACAAAACAAGTCTCTGTTACCAGCTCCTGGCTGTACTCAGATCAGTGTTTCTTAAACATTCATGAGTGTCATTGATGTCTCCCCGTGTGAGACCGAGCCATCTGATGAACGCGGCCTGTGTCTCCTAGGAAAGGGTGTCTGTTTGTTAATATTCCCAAAGGGGAGGTCTCTGGTGCGGATTGCAGTTTACCGAGGGCATCAGCCAGGAGCACTGCGGCCAGGAACTGCCTCTGCAGCTGTTCAGTGGCACCAGGCGGGAGCTGATTGGTTAACGGGTCAAACGGGGCAAAGAGAATGTTTTCCCCGCAAAACTGCTTAGAGGAATCACAGAGTTGCCCCGCAGAGCTGACTTTTTGTGGCCAAATAAGGGGTAGGATCTCTACTAGGAAACCTGTTGGGATCATTTAGAAATGGGGAGAGGGGTCCTCTTTCTGAGTGCCACTGAGGGCTGCTGGGAGAAAGGACTTGGAAGTCAACATTACTGGGTCGAGCCTGTTGAGACAAGCAGTCCTATAAAGAGAGGCCCCGGTGGTCAGAGGAAGGGAGGGAGGAAGGGAGGTCCTTAGGGGCAAGGCCCTGTTTATTTTGTTCACGTTATGCAGGAAGTACCCGTGAATGAATGAATGAATGAATGAATGAATGAATGAATGAATGAAGCTACCACGGACTTACTTAGATTAAATCCACATGTGACCCTGCTTCAGGCACTAAGTGGCCCAGGTCGTCAGAAGGGACTGGGGCCCCTTGACCCCTCCGGGCAGGAGTGGGGTGTGTACCCGCCACGGCTGGGGTACCTGGGGCGGGCCTGGAGCAGCTGCTGGAGAGACGGAACACGGAGAGTTTGGAGGTAAATTTTCTTCCAAATAACCAGAGGTTGGTTATAAATGATTCATGCTCGTTATTTGGCCCAGTTAATGTTTTCCAGGGGGTCAGGGGTGGGGGGCAGCTCGTTCCTTCTTGAGGGACAGTGACTCCTTCCCTCCCCCCCCCCCCCAGCTGGGGTGGCCCGGCTTCTGCCCTAATTAGCTGTTCACCCCAGAGGCCCGGGCAGGAAGGTGGATTTATTTTTAATAAAAGAAGATTAAAAACGGTGCATCCGAAGCATATTCAGGGAGAGGGAACCCCAGTAAAAGCCTCCCCCAACTGCGGGAAGCGGTGGGCTGACGAGGAACTGTTTCCCTTGGAATCACTACAACTTCTCTGTCAGAGTCAGGAACACAGCCAGCCCCACCCAGTTTCACATTCGTATGTTGAGTTGTGTGTGCAGGTGCTGGTGACAGAGGAGGGCCTGTCCACCCGGGGCGGGACAGCCACGGGCCGTGTGATAAAGAGGCAGGAGGGGTGTCCTGGCCGGCAGCGGGCAGTGTGGGGCCACCTGGCACTCGGCAGGCCCAGGTTCCAGCCGAGGGGCTGACCCACGGCCACGCAGGCACGCAGGCTGCATCCGGCTGTCCCAAGAGAAGCCACGTCTCCAGCCTGTATGCGGCCTCTCCCCTTTTGAACTATTTCACACTGAAACCTTTTAAAATCAAAAGCGTCCTAGCCTGTCAGCTCAGTGGACAGAGTGGACTGCAGGGTCCCGGGTTCGAGTCCGGTCAAGGGCACATACCTTGGTTGCAGTCTTCCAGCCCTGATAGGGGGCATTCGGGAGGCAACCAATCGACGTGTCTCTAAAAATTACTGGAAAAATATCCTCGAGTGAGGATTTAAGGAAATAAATAGACAAACAAAAAGCACACACCTGCCTCCTCCTCAAACGCAGCAAGTCTGCTTGTAGGCATTCGCCCTGGAAAATGGGAAACGTGTGTCCACACAAAGACTGTGACCCAAGGTCACAGCAGCTCTGCTCATAGTGCAACAGCAGCAACATCCCGAGGGCGCCCCCGGAGGAGAGAGGGGATGGGCAGCGGTGGCCACGCGAAGGGCAGCCTCCAGCGCCCGGAGGTCGGTCCCCAGGACGCGGCATCGGCTTCTCTCGGAGACTTGGCCGCGGAACCTTGAATTCTCAGGGGCACTGTAGGCTCCCCAGCCAGCCCGTCACACACGTTGTCCTCAGAGCCTTCCAGAAGGGAGCATGGACGTCCTCGGCCAGCTTTGCAGGCGCAGAGAAGTGAGGCATGGCGCTCACCTGCAGGCGAGTAGGGATGCGCGTGTGGGTGTGGCAGGTGGCCTCTCTGGACACGGGAGCAGCCACAGGGATTTCACCTGCGCCTGCCCCCTGCAGTGGCCACCGCCCTTCCTCTCCGCCTCCTCTGAAGGTCACTGTGGCCGGCAGCTCCCGGGAGAGGCCTGGGAGCAGGGACGCGGTGTGCCTGCCGCTGCCTCTGCCCCACACACGGCTGCGCCACCCCCGAGCCCAGCGGGAGGGCAGCCTGTGGGCTCCGGGCCCCTGGCTCCCCCCCTCCCCCGTGGCCGAGGGACGCGCTGAGCTCAGGGGCCAGGAAGGCAGGGTTCCCACCGTCAGCTTCTGGTCCCTTCGTTCCCAAGCAGGAGCCCCCACCTGGGAGACCTGGAGACCCCGTGACCGGCCTGTCGCCCTGCCAGCCCTCACGCCCTCCTGCCACACCCCAGGCCTGGCCACCTCACCTGGGCTTTTCTCCCTCCTGCCTCTGTCCCTCCTGGGGTGCCCTTCCTGGTCCACGTCCCCTCGGGTCACAGTGACCCCCTGGGATGTGCGCCCCCCTCTCTGCCCTACGAGACCGTCCTGCAGTTAGTGGCCTCCAAGGCT
>PVJC01026900.1:0-23613 GCA_004026665.1 Murina feae
TACCAAAAGACAACTTTTCATCAGATTAAAATAATTTTATATGCCGTGCCAACAAATAATTTCAAAACTATATTAAATAATTTCAAACATATAAATAATGTATCAAATTATATTTAAAGGTAGCATGAAGTTATGAAAAAAATAATATCCCAGTAATATGAAAAAATATTAGAAATCATGTTATAAAATATACGTCACTAGTAATAAAACAGTTTTTCAAAAGAATGTCTTGGCAAATCTTTAGCCTGGAGAAAAATGGTAAATTGAAGATGGTAAGAGGAAGTAGCCAGCATACATACAAATGAGAAGAAGTCTTAAGAACCATTGGAGAATACACTAAAAATCTCCAACATTCACACAATGGGTTAAATTTAAAAAAAGAGAAAATAGGGAAGTAGAGGAAAAACTGCAATTGAATAAATAATGTTGATGTTCCCCAAATTGGGAGGGGACAATATGTGACCTCTAAAAAATATGTATTTTATAGTAATAAAGAGAATAAATAAATAAACCTATTCTTATATATATTATAATGAAAATGCTGTACATTAAGGGTAAAATAAATCATAAAAGCTACCAGCAAAAAAGACATCTTAACAATAAAGGGCTGATTGACTGGCAATGAATTTTTCATTTGCAACAACAGATGCCAAAAGAAAGTGGGGTAATATCTTCACTCTGGCTGAAAGAAAATAATTCTAACATATAATTTTATATCCAATCATAATATTTTTCAAGAGTGAGCACAATAAAAATGTTTTATTGCTATAGACAAACAGAATAATGTGGGATTTGACCATCCACAGAAGCTGACTAAAAGATGGGAATAAAAATAAAATACTAAGGGAAAGGGTAAGGTAAACAAAACTAATGAGAACAGAATTGGCATAATGTAGCAAATAAGTGTATTTAATTAATTTAAGAAAAAATATATTTACTTTTAAAAAAGAAAGTTTAAATATTTATATTAATAAGATTAGAGGAGGACTTTCATATGATGGTTTTATTTTACGGTTGCTGTGGAGAAGGATTAAAGGACTTAATGAGTGAATTTTCTTAGATAAAGTTATTAAGTCAATATCATAAAGATCTGAAGAAAATCACTAAGATAACATTAGAATAAGTTTCAAAAATCAACAAAGAGCAAAAAATCTAAAAAGGAATACCTAAAAAAAACAAAAGTATCAACAGTAGCCTTATAGGAGGAAAACACAATAAAATCTCAAGAAACTTCTGGTTTTGACTTTGGGACATATTAGAGTACATAGCACCATAAACAAGTAGGAAACTGACAAAACATTTGAAATAATTGTTTTTAAATAATAAGCAAATAGCTTAGATGTCTGGAAGAAGAAAGTTAAGATCACTTTAATGTTTTTCTTTTGAAGCATTTATCAAAACTTCCAAAATAAGGAGGTCTGATCTGACCAAAGAATGACCTTATTGCTGAGCTGAAGTCTGAGAGCAGAGTTTGTGTGGCTACAGGAGGTGAGATGTGCAGGGCGAAATATCCCAAAGGAATAGGAATCCATACCAATCCTCTCCAATCCCACTGAATCTTTGGTTGAATATGAAACTAGAATAGGGAGAAACTGCCCAGGACCAGGCAAGGAACAGCTACTGGACTATCTTAATTGCTATTACTGCATAATAAACCACTACATAGTTAACAAGAAAAAAAAAATCTTATAATTTCTGTGAATCAGATATCCTATCTAATAAAAGAGTAATGTGCAAATTAGGTATCATTCCATGACAAAGATGGCCGTCCCCATGGCCACAAGATGGTGGCGGCCATAGCCACATCCTATCTAATAAAAGAGTAATATGCAAATTAGATGTCACTCTGTCACAAAGATGGCAGCCCCCATGGCCACAAGATGGCGGTATCCAGTCTGGCTCAGCCCCACCACTGAAGTGGTCAGGCCTGTTAGCTAGGCAGGTGGCAGGGGAGATGGGGGGCCTGAGGGGCAGAACAGGTGATCAGAGGGAGCTGGGGTCCCCTGCCATGGCCAAAGGCCTTCACCAGAGGCCTTAGGCATGGGCAAGGGCAGAGCCAGTTATCGGAGGGGGAAGGGACAGAGCTGGTGATCAGAGGGGTATGAGGGTGCCCTACCCAGGCATAAGGCCTGGACCAGAGGCCTCAGGCCTGGGTAGGGGCAAGGCTGGAGATCACAGGAGCCTGGGCTCCACAGAGCCAGTGATCAGAGAGGCAAGGGTGGAGCCTGCGATTGCAGGGGTCTGGGCAATGGTGGAGCTGGCAATCAGAGGAGCTTGGGGGTCCCCTGCCCAAGCCTGCATCCTCAGCCAGAGGTTACAGGCCTGGGCAGGGGTGGAGCTAGAATTGGAGGGGCAGGGGTGGATCTGGTCATCGGAGTGAACTACAGAGGAAGCACCTTTTCTGACTGCTCATTGGCTAAGCTCCCTGTATGCCGCTGGTAATATTCTTAGTAATTTGGGTAATAAGAATCCAAAAAGAGGATCTAAGGTTTTTCCATCACATTCCTGGAGAAAAAAAAAATGAAGGTCTGTTGCTAGAGGTCTAAGAAATGTCATATTCTGCCCTAGCTGGTTTGACTCAGTGCATAATGCCTCAGCCTGCTGACTGCAGGGTTTGGATTCAATTCTGACCAAGGGTATGTACCTAGGTTGCAGGCTCCTCCCTGGCCAGGGCCCAGGTCAGGGCATATGTAGGAGGCAACCAATCAAAGTGTTCCTCTCACTTTAATGTTTCTCTCTGTTTTTCCCTTCTCTTCCACAGTCTCTAAAAATCAATGGAAACATATCCTCAAGTGAGGATAAAAAAAAAGAAAGAAAGAAATGTCATATCCTATGAAAGACACATCTTGAAAATGCCAAAAGAAAGTTGTCATTTCTTCATGGTGAAAGAACTGGAGTCTGTGTAGATGAAAACACGTTGGTGGCTGTGGTGACTGGCAGTGGCTGCAGCAGTGGGGTGATGGGGTTGGTGGCTTCCCCTGATTAGCCTGGTCGCCTCCCACAAAGGGAGGCCAGACTGCCGCTTAGGCCCACTCTCCAAGGGGAGCAGGGAGTGGGCCTACGCCATCAGTAGGGCACTCCCTGAGGGCTTCCAATGTATGAGAGGGGCAGGCTGGGCTGAGGAACCGCCTCCCCCAGTGCATGAATTTCATCCACCAGACCCCTAGTCTGGTTGATAAGACTGGATTCTCCTTTCAGGTGAGAGCCAAGGCTTTCTTTCTTTTTTCTTTTTTTTTATTTCGGATCAGGGTCTTCAAAACCCACTGCAGCCCAGCTGGAATGGCTCAGTGGTTGAACATCAACCTATAAAACAAGAAAGTAAGGGTTGGATTTCTGGTCAGGGCACATGCCTGGGGCTCAGGCTGGATTCCCAGTGTGGAGTGTGCAGGAGGCAGCCGACCAATGATTCTCTCTCATCAGTGATGTTTCTCTCTCTCTCTCTCTCCCTCTCCCATTCTCACCTCCTGCCTGAAATCAGTAAAATTATATATCCTATCTAGTAAAGAGGGAATATGCAAATGGACTGCCATTCCATCACAAAAGATGACAGCACCCGTATCTACAAGATGGTGGTGCCCAGTCCCCTCAGCCCTGCTGGGGGAGCAGCAGGAAGGCGGCGCAGCCAGACCTGCCCCCAGAAGTCCTCCAGTTTTTTCAGTCCCACCTGCAGTGAGCTGGCAAGCGGGCCACAGAGAGCAGATAGCAGGTCTTGCTTGTGGGTCACCACAGTGACCAGGCCAGGAGGCAAGCAACCCAGCGGAGAGCAGAGAGCAAGGTCTGCTTGTGGGTCACTGTGGCGACCAGGCAAGCAGGTAAGCAGCTCCTGTAGAGAGCAGACAGGAGGGCCTACTTGCTCGTCTCCATGGCATTGAGCAGGCAGGACCTGGAGAGAGCAGAGAACCATAGGGATAGGGAGTGGGCCTAAGCCATCAGTAGGACATCCCCTGAGTGCTCCTGGATTGGAGAGTGCAGGTTGGGCACCATCCCTCTGTACAAATTTTATGCACTGGGTCTCTAAAATATATATATATATATATATATATATATATATATATATATATATATATATATATTCTGTGTAGTTGGCAGGACTTATTTGTGGTTGAAGGACAGAAGTCCCTATTTTTTCATTGCTTTGAGCCATGAACCATTCTCAGCCCCTGGAGAACACCACAGTTTCCTGCCAGGTTGGTACCACAGGCAGTTCACAGCATGGATGTTTGTTTTATTCCACACCAGAGAGAATCTGTCTCTATGACTTTCACTTCTTTGACAAGTCTGCTTTGTAAAGACTTGTGCTTATGTCAGCCTGTCTGCATAATCTCAATTTCTTAAGGTCAAACAATTTGGAATTTTAATTACATCTCCAAAGTGCTATCACAGCGTTATCTAGATTACTCTTTGATTGACTAGCTGAAGAAGGTGTTTGTATGACAGGGGCCTGGAATCTCTTGGGCCCATTTCAGAACTCCACCTGCCATTTGGAGAAAAAAGCCAGGAGAGAGCCATGCTCCAGCCAAGCAGATTGGAGAGAACTTGAAAACCAAGATTTTCCAAAGAGACTAAGAGAAAAGCTATACCTTTGAAGGAAGACTAAATTAGGGTAGCCTTTACACTACCCTAGACCTAGAAAAATAATATATCTCAAAAACAAGACTCAAAAGTCTTTTGACTCCCCACTGTCAAAACAATTATTGGTCTGTAAGTAAATTAACCATGTAGAAAAAACTCAATGCTACTTGAAGGAGTACAAAATAATCTACCCATTCAACTGTATAGTATTTATAGTCTCCATCATTTAAGAAAGAAAATTCTAAGGAATCCACAAAACATTCTAAATCAGCAAGTGAATTTTTAAAATTCACAGCACAATATACAGTAATCATTTGCAAAAGTCTATGTTGCAGCAATAAACAATTAGAAAATGTAGCAAAAATACAACTTACAATATTAAAAAAAAATTCATGAGTTTTTTAAGCAAAAAAAATCACAAATGTATGTATTGAAGACCTATACATATAAAACCTTATAATATCGCTGATAGTTATCCACTATAAAGTTGGATTTTTTTTTGAAAGAAATTACTGTGTGAAGTTCAAACTTAAGGAATGGGAAGTTGTTTTTCGCCTTATTAAGGATGGACTCACTACATAATTATTTAAAATTATTCTGCATAGAAGAGTTTTACCTTTTCTCCTATTTATAAATTTATCCAATTATATGCTTTTGTCATGTGAACTCATGATTATTTCTTTAATATATTAGGTCATAATCCAATACTCTTATTTTCTTGCTCAGTTTTTTTCAACTTTGGCTCTTTAATGCCTCATGTCTTCCTTCCTTTCCCTCCCTCCCTCCCTCCCTCCCTCCCTCCCCCCCTTTCTTCCTTCTTTCCTTCCTTCTTTTTTTTCTTTTGACCACTTTATTACTTTCTATATATTCCAGCCTCATCTTCTATATTTGCTGTCCCAGGCTTGGAATTGTCCATTTCTGCAGGTTTTCCTGAGTTTTTTTGTTTTGTTTGGGAAATGATATTGAAAATTAAGGTTAGTGTACCAGGTACACTTTTTAGCTCTGTGATTTCATTGTTTCTAGGCCTTCTCAGCTGACAAAGGAATGAAGTGTACGTGTATATACTAAACCATATATATGTACACACACACACATCTCTAAATAATTCTCCATTTAACATGGATACAAATTAAGCTAAAGTTATATTTATACTGATATCCCTAGTTCTATGGATCATCCAAGCATTGTTCCCTTGCTTATTAACTGCAACCTCCCACTTCAAAAATGAGAAATCTGGTTCCCACTAGCTTCCGGAGTTTGTAATTTTTTTTAAATTGCATATTTCCCTGTTACTCAACACTTCTAGAAACAGGCTATGAGCACTTTGCCCAGATGAGCAGATACACCCCTGTGATAAACTGGTCCCAGCTACAAGGTCCCCTTTTTTGCCTTCCCCCAGCTGTGATCTAGTGACATTCAAACAATCAATATATCCCCTCGGGCCTTCTGCTTGTATGCTCCACCATGACTCCCAATAGGGCTGCTTGACTGCTAGTCCTCACTCTCAGCTCCCCACCAGCATGGCTTTCCCTGCACACTGGGTGCTCCTCCCAGATGCCCCCCTGGTGGCATGCCATGCCTCCCTCCACTAGAAAGTGTACCTGTGGGTAACCTGTAAGTTTCATTCGCCTCTGCTGGTGTAATTTCTATATGGGAATGGTTCTTAAAGACCACACAAGGGGACCAATTCCGGGTATCCAAAACACCTGTCCCCACCATCTGTCATCTCGCTGTTCAAATCCATTATGAATGTAGAACAGCTTCAGACTTGTTAACCTGTATCACTTTGGCAAACAACTTTATTAATTAGAGTACTGTTTGTATGTGCAGTTTGTTTTGCCTTTAGTATGATAGACTCCAATCTTTCCAAGTTCCTTATGTCAGCACACCGCCCTCCCTGCCCCCTCAGCCTTTTGGATGGGTTGCAACATACATTTGTAATGCTTTCATATTCTTGTAATAGAGGTTTGCATTCCCTTCAGGGGTCCCTAGACCTCTTAAATGTTTTCTTTTTTAGTTTGAATACATTAAATTTCAATTCTATTCTATAAATTTCTACACAAATTCATGTCTTGTGTTGACTATTACAATGTTAGACAAAATAGTTCTAACTTCCAAAAATGCCCTGTGTGTCATTCACCCATTAATCCCAGCATCCCCATTCAAACCCCTGGCAAACATTCATCAAAAAGTTTTGCCCTTTCCAGCATGTTATATAACTGAAATCGAACAGTGTGTAGCCTTTTAAGGCTAGCTTTTTTACTTCGCAATATACATTTAAGGTCCCTCTGTGTCTTTTTACGGTTTGGTAGTTCATTTCTTTTATTGCTAAATAATATTTCACTGATGTTTGTACCACAGATTGCTAATCCACTAGGGATGTCTCACTGCTTCCAGTTTGGGTGAATAAAGCTCCTATAAACATGCATATGCCAGCTTTTGTGTGGACATAAATTTCAAATCGCTTGGGAACAGAACTGCTCGGTCATATAATAAGAGTATGTTCAGCTTTGTAAGAAACGGCCAAGGTGTCTTCCACAGTGCTGTGCCATTTTGCACTCCTACTGGCATGAAGTCTCTGATGTTTCATATCCTCACCAGTATTTGGTATTGTTAATAGGTTTGGATTTCAGTCATTCTAATGTGCATGTTGGGATATCTTGCTTAATTTGCAAATGCCCAAAATAAGTAATTCTGAGCATTTTTTTTCATGTACTCATTTGCCATATGTACATGTTCCCGGGTGAGATCTGTGTTCAAAACTATTGTCCTCGCTCAGCCCTAGCTGGGTGGCTCAGTTGGTTGGAGCATCGTCCTGTACACCAAAAGGTTGCAGGTTCAATTCCTGATCAGGGCACATACTGTATCCAGGTTTCAGATTCAATCCGGGTTGGGGCATGTTCACACACATTGGAGGCAACTGCTCTCTCTCTCTCTCTCTCTCTCTCTCTCTCTCTCTCTCTCCCTCTCTCCTTCTCTCTCTGAACTCAATAAACATATTATCCAGGGAAAATTTAAAAAGAAAAAAAAACACACTTCATTTTTATGAGTTGGTTGCTTGTTTTTCTATTGTTGAGTAATATAGTTTAGATAGAAATCCCTTATGAAATAAGTGTTTGCACATATTTTGTTCTGTTGTTTGGCTTATCTTTTCAGTCTCTTAACAATGTTCATCACAGAGCAGACATTCTTAATTTTTATAAAACCTAACATTATTTTTTTTCATGGACTATGCTTTGAGATTTGTAGCTAGAAACCCATTGCCAAACCCATAATCACATATATTTCCTTCCATATGCTCTTGTAAAAGTTTTATAATTCATTTCTATCTAGTTATGTTATCCACTAAGATATTTTTTATGAAAGGTATAACATCTGTGTTTATAATTAAACTAGGGACGTGGTGCACAAAAATTTGTGCACTTGGGGTGGAGGGAGTCCCTCAGCCCGGCCTGTGCCCTCTCACAGTCTGGGACCCCTCAGTGGATGTCCTATAATGGCCCCAGTCTGCCAGGTGCCTTTTGTGTGTGTGTGTGTGTGTGTGTATGTGTGTGTGTGGCCACTGGGAACTTGCCCCCAACCACATCTGAGGCTCGGAGCAGTCCTCCTGTGTATGTCTACCTGCTCGGGGCCTGCCCCCAGGCACACTGTGGAGGCTTGGAGCAGGCACCCCCTCTATGTTGATCTCTCAGACTCTTGCCCTCCCCTGCATGTTGTTCTCTTTTTTAAGCTGTGGCCAGGGCTGGGTGCTGTCTGCCTCCCAAACTTGCCTACTGCCCATCTTCATCCAGCCACCAGAAAGCAGGGAAAACCCCGCCTCGTGGTCAGGCCAGCCTTTTCCTGCTCCCTGATCCCCAGAAGGACCTGGGAAGCCGCCAAGCAGGCCGCCGACTCTTTCCCACTCACCGGTCCCCTGCTGCCTTCCTTTCCCACTTCCCGCTGCCGCCAAGGGCCTGGGCAGCCACCAAGCAGGCTGAAACCCCCCCGCTGCCTCTTTCCCACTCCCCAGCCTGCCACCTTGCTTTCCCACTTCCTGGTGCCCTGCAAGGGGCCTGGGAAGCCCACCAAGCAGGCCACTGACCCCCTGCTGCCTCTTTCCCACTCTCCGATGCCCCTCCAAGGGCCTGGACAGCTGCCAAACAGGCCGCCAACCCCCTGCCACCTCTTACCCGCTCCCCGATGCCACGCAAAGGGCCTGGGAAGCCCACCAAGCAGGCCGCCGACCCCCTGCCACCTCTTACCCACTTCCCGATGCCCTGCAAAGGGCCTGAGAAGCCCACCAAGCAGGCTCCCGACCCCCTGCCGCCTCTTACCTGCTTCCTGGTGCCCTCCAACCCTGCCGCCTGTTTCCCACGCACCGCTCCTGGGTCCTGTGCTGTTCCGCCCTGCAGCTGCTCTGTGCACTCGGGAGGTCCCTCAGCCTCACCTGTGCCCTCTCACAGTCTGGGACCCCTCTGGGGATGTCCACCTGCTGGCGTGCCTGACCAGCCTGGGTGAGGGGCTTTAAAGCTGCCCACAGCTCCCATTGACCCAATGTCCCAGCAAGGCTGGCTGGATGCAGGTTCTGGGATTTATATCCTATAATTGATGCTGTTCCTTTAAGGGCTGGGGTTTGTTTATCTTCTATAATTGATGCTGTTCCTTTAAGGTGAGGCCTTTTACTAAGGAAGCCTCTTCTGCCTCACCTCGTGGCTTCTATAATGAAACTATTGTTACTCTTAGACTCAGGCCGGGCTTCAGCTCCTTATGTTGCAAATGTGTTGCAAATGTGTTGCAAATGTGTTTTGCTTCAGGCAAAAGGCTAAGTGAGTGGAGCTCAGGTAGTTTCCCTTTCGCTCCTGCTGCAGTGGTCGCTGCCTAAACGTTTAGTCTGGTCTGTGAGTGGCAGCCGCCATGTTGGCTAGGTTAATTTGCATACAGCCACTCTGATTGGCTGTTGGGCATCCCGGAGAAATGGTTAATTTTACTATTCTGCTTTTATTAGTTTAGATACTTGGTATATTTTTCAGTATCATTTATTGTAATTTAATTTTCTCCTTTAATAAATATCAGTTTACTGTACTGATGTGGGTATGTTTTAGGGCTTTCTATTTATTCCCTTGATAAATGTTTCTATTATATTGCTATATCCACACTGTTGATTGCTATACCTCTGTTAAGTTTTGAAGTCATGTACGGTTAGTCCTTTGATTTTGTTATTCAGTACAATATTGACTATTCTGAGTCTTTTCCTTTTTCATAGAAACTACACAATCGCTTACTTTATATTCACAAAACATTTTGCTGGAATTTTGATTAGGATTTAATTTAGTCTATAAATCAAGTTGAGAAGAATTGGCATATTAACAATATCATGTCTTACAAGTCATGAAAACAGAATATCTTTCTATTTGTTTAGATATTTTTATTTCTTTCATCTAAGTATTATAGTTATCTGCACAGAGATCTTCTACTTATTTTGTTAGATATGTCCTTTATGTCTAAATGATTTTTTTCTGGTGATATTTTCAATTATATTGTATTTTTATTTCAAATTCAATTATAAATTGTTGATATATAGAAAAGCAATTAACTTCTATATATTATCTTTGTGTCCTATGACCTTGTTATAATTGCTTATTACTTGCAAAGTGGTTTTCTGTTTGTTTCTTTGTATTGTTGTTTTTCAATTCTTGGAGAGTTCTAAGCAGAATATTATATTGTGTGCTAACAAGAATAGGCTCTGATAGTTTTATTTCTTCTTTGAATTCTTACCATTTTTTATTCGATTTTATTGTTTTCTTATACAAAGTAGGACTTTTGGCTGGGACAATGTGGGATAGAAATTATAAGAGGGAACATAGTGGGTGTTTTTCCAATCTTAGGGGTTGGTATCCAATTTCTCATATTAAATGTGATCATAATTGTAGGTTTCCTTTTTTTTGTTTTGTTTCTCTTTTTTTCCTTAAAATGGACTTTATTTTTTGAGCAGTTCTGGGTTTATAAAAAAATTGAGCAGAAAATACAGCATTATTAAACACTCTTTGCGACTCTTTTGCCCCTCTCTCCACACACAAACACAGACTCCCCTCCGTCCACATCCCACTTTGGTTACAAGTGATGAACCTACGTCGACACATCTTTATAACCTGATGTTCACAGTTTGCAATAGGGTTCAATCTTGGCATTTGCTCTATGGGTTTGGTAAATGCACCTATTTTTATATAGCATCCTGGTGTTCATGTCACAGTTTCGCTGCTCTGAATATGCTCTGTGCTCCATCGACTGTTCTTCAGTCTCCTCCAACTGCTGACAGCTACGGATCTTTTTATTGTCTCCATATTTTTGTCTGTTCCAGAGTGTTGTATAGTTGCAATCATACAGCATGTAGCCCTTGAAGATTGCTTTATTTCACTTACTATTTGACATTTAAGTTTTGTTCTGTTTTTTTTTTTTTTAAGGTCTCAATAGCTCATTTCGTTTAGCGCAGATTAGTATTCCATTGTCTGAATGTACCAAAGTGTGTCTACTCACCAATAGAAAGACATCTTGGTTGCTTGCAAATGTTTGCAATATGCATAAAACTGTTATAAGCATCTGCATGCAGGTTTTATGTGGACATTCGTTTTCAGCTCCTTGAAGTAGTAAATGCCGGGTCATTTGGTAAAAGTATACCTAGTTTTATAAGAAACTGCCTGTCTTCCAAAGCAGCTGTACCATTTGGAATTCGCGGTGAAAGGTCCTATTCCACATCCCCATCAGCGTTTAGGGATATGTGTCAGTGTTCTGGATTTTGGCAAATCTAATTTGCATGTGCTTTTGTCTCATCCTTGTTAGGCTGTAGGCTTTTTGTACATGTTCTTATCGGGTTGAGAAAGTTCCCTCTATTTCTCCTTTGCTGAAAGTTATTAAAATGAATGTGTTGGATTTTTCAAAAGCTTATTTGGCATCAATTAATATGATTATGTAATTTTTTGTCTTTAGTCTGTAGGTGTGAAAGATTAATTTAATTGATTTTTAAAAGGAACACCAGCTTTGCATCCCTAAAATATATCTCCCTTAGTCATGTTGTATAATTCTTTTTTTTTTTTTAATTTCTTGGATTCAATTTGTTAAATTTTGTCTTGTTATATCTCTATATGTTTTTGGTTTTAAAATAATTGGGCCTTATGAAATGAAATAATATGTGTTCTCTCTGTTGCTATTATCCAGAATAAAAAGTAGAGATTAGGTATTATTTGTCCCTCATATGTTTCATAGAATTTATCAGTGAACACATCTGGGCCTGTGTGAGAAAGAAGGAAATGAAATTAGGTAGAAAAACAGAGGGACCTCAACTATCTGTGTCATAATTTAATTCTTAGAAGACCTGAAATAAATATGGCATAGTAATTTTTTTTTATTTTTTATTACATACAGTTTTACAAATATTAGTACATATATCTCTTTTTTCCCTTGCCCTTCCCCCCGCCTCCCCTACCCCCCAGTATTTTGTGTCCATTGGTTATTCTTAAATGCATGCATAAAAGTCCCTTGGCTGATCTGTTACCCCCTGGCATAGTAATTTGTATTTGGTAGAATCAGAAGTGTGAAGGAGTGTTTATGTTATTTTCAAATATTTTCTATATATTTTTTGAAATATTTAAAAATGTTTTTTGATAAAAATATTTATTTTTAAAATGTTTTGGTATCTTTAATGGGATAAAAATATAAGATGCTTTTCAGACAATAATGCTTGTAAACATTTACACTTACAGATTGCTATTTTGAAGCAATCTTATTGGGATACCTGCTATAATGCCAAAAAATCAATAGCAGATGTATTTGCAGCTGGAGCATGACCACCACAACATGTGGTAACAGTCACACTTGGCAAGAAAAAATAATTTCAGAGTTTGCCTTGGCTCCCTCTTTTCATTTTTTCTTTTCTTTCTTTCTTTTTTCCGCTGATTAGTTAGCAGGACAGGAAGCCTACAGTCCCTCCCAAAGCAGAGTACATACAGTGAAGGAATAAAAGTAAAAAGGCAAAAATTGGTCTTTCTGAACATGGCTTCAATTCATAATCTTAAATTTTAAGCCATATTACTTAGCACTAATTCCATCAGCTAATAATGAATAATTCTGGCTATAGAACATCAATGGCAACCTCTGTTTTAAGCCATCATCTTTTCAAAAAATCCCCACATTGTCAGAAAGGGGGGGAATCTTTATGAAACACATTTAAAACTACAATATCCATCTTAAAGAATAAATAGGAAATACTTTGCTTTCAAGAGGTACATAATATATTTAGAAATACAAAGAAGCCAATATTGGGCAATTTAAGTCAAAAACTAAAAAAAAAAAAAAGAAAGAAAAACTAAACAATAGTAGCCCTAGATTATTTTAAAAGTAAACTACATCAGCCTAGCAACAGCATACGTTTATTTTGCCCTTCATACTTCTCCATGACATAACAAATTTCAAATATTTCAATTTAATTAAGCTAGCATAGCTTTAAGTAAAAAAAATAGAAAGACAGGCATGTGCATACATACACATTAAGAAACACATAGCAACACACATTTTTTGTGAATTTAGTAAAACTCCAAAATAAAATACTCGAAGAATAATAAGCTATATATAAAACTAATAACTATTTGATATCAGCAGGTCGTTTTGTTTGTTTCATAAATGCTGAAGTGTTTTTTGTGTTTTTTTTCTCAGAAAATACAAAAATTTTTAAATAATCTTTTTATGATAACATGTAAGAATAAAGTAATTATTAATTATGAATAACACTTAAATATGTGAGAACCGTAAGTAAAAATTTGCAAGATTTAATTGAAGAAAATGAAACCAAGACACAGAAAGGTTAAGGGAACCTGTCTGAAGATACAGTGAGGGGAAGAGCTGAGGTCCAAATTTAGACAATGGAAAAACTGAGCTAAAATTCCTACACAGAAAGGTGTATTGTATATCTGAGTCCTGATTTCATTTCTCCTCCTCCTCCTTCTTCTCCTCCTCCTCCTCCTCCTATTTCTCCTTCTTCTCCTTCTCCTTCTCCTTCTCCTTCTCCTTCTCCTTCTCCTTCTCCTTCTCCTTCTTCTTCTTCTTCTTCTTCTTCTTCTTCTTCTTCTTCTTCTTCTTCTTCTTCTTCTTCTTTCTCTCTCTCTCTCTCTCTCTCTCTCTCTCTCTCTCTCTCTCTCTCCCTCCCCCATCTTTGTCTTTGTCAAATGCTGGTGTTAATCAAAAGCCTGGCATTCACTGGACCTTCATACCTAAGAATGGGGCACTCATCAGTTGACTTGAGTGTCATTGTATCGAGAGTCTTGCTAGATGGTAGGCTTTTTCTAAAAACAGACTGAGCCATTATACCAGTACCTGCTGGTCTCTTCATTTTCAACTGGAGATTTTTGAGAAAATAGTTATTTACCCTGTGTCTGGAAGATAAAAGCTTTTCACAGAGTATTTATGAGCTAGAATGTTTTAGAATGGGTGCCAATATTTAATGAACACATTTCCACCAATTCACTATCTTCACCATAGATTTTCATAAGATCCTCTGATTTAATTACTCTACCTGTAGTCACACTGAAGTTTAGTTGTATAATTATGTGGATAGGGAAAGGGATGTATGCATCTAAGAGCCTTATACAGACATTCATATTTTTTTCAACCCTACTCATATCCTTACTTTTAGAATTATTTATGTTTTCAGTCCTGGAATTGTCTAGATTTGTTGATCTATCCATGCAGGTTTAAGGTCCATAATTCTTCAGTCTTCTAACTAAGAAAACAATAGTCTGTTTACATTCTACTTTCCAAAAATTGTATTGTACAATTTATTTTTATGTGTTTTTTGCTCTTATGGTTTTATCCAATTTTGTTGTAGCTAAGTGTTTACTCAACTATTATTTCACCAGGGTTTCCGAGAGAGCATACATTCAATAAATCATTCTTGAACAGAAGTCTTGTCATTTCAATAAAACTAAGAAAAGTGTTAAAATAGTCATTTATTATCTGTAATACTATATGCACAATACTAGTGTAATGTAGTCTTCAAATGTATTATTTAACTTGACCTGGAAACAGCCATTCTAGTACCATTTTGACAGGAAGAAATCATGGATGATATTGAAACACAAGGCCATATGACTCAAGTCTTTTCTAATATTAACTGATACTTCTCAATAAATTTACAATCTCCATCTTTAACTTCTTTTAAATCTTTTGATATATTTTATATTTATACTAGGGGCCCGGTGGACAAAAATGTGTGCACTCGGGGAGAGGGGGGTTCCTCAGCCTGGCCTGTGCCCTCTTACAGTATGTTGTCCATCTGCTGGCATGCCTGGCTAGCCTGGGGAGGGGTTGATGGCTGTTTGCAGGCTGGCCAAGCCCCCCAATGGGGACCCTCACCCCATGGGGGTGTGGCTAGCCTGCATGAGGGGCTGAAGGATGTTTTAAGGCTGCCCACAGCTCCCATTGACCCAATGTCCCAGCGAGGCTGGCTGGAATCAGGTTTTTGGGGTTTATTTATCTTCTATAATTGAAACTTTGTTGCCTTGAGTGGAGGCCTAGGCAGGCAACTAAGCCTCCTGTTTGCTTCAGCTCCATGGCTTCTATAATTGAAACATTGTTGCCTTGAGCAGAGGCCCAGCTGGCCTAGGTAGGCAGTTGCAACAGAAGTCTCCTCTTTGCTCTAGCTCTGTGGCTGCTGGCCTCCATCTTGGCTGGGTTAATTTGCATACAGCTGCTCTGATTGGCTGGGGGTGTGGCTTGACTGGTGGGCATGGCTTAGGTGTCTTGGAGTGATGGTTAATTTGCATATTACTCTTTTATTAGATTAGATAAATATGTATTGAAAAGCTGGAAGCATATCTTTCCATGGGAAATTACAGGCAAAATAGATGAAACAAACACAAAAGAGAATTGAGAGTTCTTCCTAAACATGATATTATTTAGGAAGGAGCATCAAAAGAATAAGATAACTTTCCAATTAAGGATAGACCTAAATTAGTCTTCAAAATCTACATTAAGTATTACTTCTGTGAACTCACTTCCCAAACTGCAATCACTTTATTACCCACTGAACATTCACAACACAATATTATAGTCGCCTATTGATCAGTTTGAATTTGTAATTTTTTGTGAAATTATTAATACAATAGAAAAATTATGTATATAAAAGCAATATGTCTGAAGAACTGTCTTCATGAAGGAAATTCATGCAAGAAATTCATAGCAAGAAATAAAAAGTAGTTTTTGTTAACAGGTCTGTAAAAGTCAGACACAACAGATCATTTGAAATGAAATAGAAATCTGTCTTTACACATGTTTATCCTGAAGTAATAGAGAGACATCTTGCTGAAAATGAACTAAAAAGAGAATGATGCTGATGAAAATAACAGGGATGATGTTAAGCTGCAGGAAATGTCTGACATACTCTATATAGAGCAGAAAGAACGTCAGTGTTATTTAAACAAATATTGATGCATTTACTTGTGTAATATAAAGATGGGAAAAGGCAGAAGAGTTCATTTCAGTAGTTGTTGGTTCTTTTACTTAGAGGATTTAAAACACTATTGGTTTTTTAAAAGGAATCTGAAAGTTGATCTGTATGAAAGAGATGTCAATGAAATTTAAAACTAACTTTAATAAGGTAATAGAACTTTTTGTACTAGCTCCTGTGAACTAAGGCTAGTTGTTGGTGAAAGGATATCTCTAAATTTGAGGAAGAGAAGAATGATGTGAAAGATTGAAGAGAGGCTGAGCAACATGTTGGCAGTTATTGTCCCAAAATGAATAAGGGCAAAGGAAAAATTTAATGTGATTCAGAGATCCAAGGAACTTAAAAATTGTTGGTGTCATGGGACCAGTTCCACATTCTATCATCTTCTGCGCTGTGCTGTATTTCTCCTTCAATATGTCGGAAAATCCAATTAGAGTTTGTTTTCTAGAAGAACTTTGCATAATGGTGCTTGGTGGGTGAATTGACAAAGAACTGTGCCTAAGCACAATTAACAGTCTGAAGATATCAGCTTTAGGAGTAAAAACTAGGAAGCACTTTTCAGGATCTTAAATGTCTTGGAGCAGGAATTCACTGTAAGACTTCCTCATAAAATCTTTGCAAAAGTTGTGGAGATGGGTTGAATATCTTTTAATACAGAGAATAAGTATGCTACTAATTAACGTATTATAAATGGAGTAGTAAGGTCCCCTTGTGGGTTCTTTAAGGATCACTCCAACATAGCTGTAGAAATTACCCCAGGAGAAACATATAAAATGATTTATTATACTCACAGGTACTAGAGGGGTGGGACACGGCATGCCCAGAGGACAATGCAATGTCATCTAAAGATTTGAAGTTTGGCCAGAACTAGTTTGGCTCAGTGGATAGAGCGTCGGCCTGCAGACTGAAAGGTCCCAGGTTCGATTCCGGCCAAGGGCATGTATGTTGGTTGCGGGCATATCCCCAGTAGGAGGTGTGCAGGAGGCAGCTGATAGATGTTTCTCTCTCTAATTCTCTATCCCTTTCCCTTCCTCTCTGTAAAAAATCAATAAAATATATTAAAAAATATTTGAAGTTTGATCACAGAAGACAGGGAGAGAGCAGAGCAAGGATCCATTGGGAAGTGCCTTTATTGAGGGTCATGAGTGTGAGTGCTGTACCTTGTGCCATGAGGGAAGCATTCTTTTTGGGTACTTTGAATGTAACTGTGTCAACATGGAAAGGAGATAAAGAACATGATGTCATCACGAGGCTTATTTAATTACACACGTTGGGTCTGGGTGCACAGAGATGGACAAAAACTAGGAAAAAATTCAAAACAAGCAGGGAGGGGGCTGGCACTTAGGGAGTCATTGAGGCAACAAATAGAAGTTTTACATTGTAATCATAATAGTGAATACTTATTGAATATTAATTAAGTGTAAGGCACTATTCCAAGTCCTTTAATTGTATTAGCTCACCTAACCTTCCCAGCACTTCTATGGGATGATGCTTTATTACTTATTTTCATTTTATCAATTAGGAAACTAGGCAGGCAGAAGTTCTCTTATGTTAATCATTTATTGACAAACCGGTGAGTTGGAGATCTTTGTAATATAAATCATTACCCCCCTAATCCTCAAGACATAGGATACAGGACTGCATCATATACAGCATGTCCCCCAAAAATGTATTACTCACTTTAGCAACTGATAGCTCAATTTTGAAAATAAAATGTACTTTAATAAACATTGTCTTTATACTTAATCAAAGTGTATGTATTCCTTTTTTTGGACCACTCTATATAGTTCCATTTTAGATATCAGATAAAGGTGTTTTGGGAAGATAAATGATTTCTCAGCATAAATTCTTACAACCCAAACCAGTGCTCAGAGAGAAGAAAGTTCAAATAAGAAGTTTTAATAAAGTGTTAAGTTAACTGTGAATGAAGTTAACTTAAAGAGGAGGCACAGAATTGGGCACATTTTAGAATTTGGGCCTTGGAAAAAAATAAAGACAACCATAAAGTAAAGAGTTATTTCTTCTTGTGGCTTGTTAATTGCTTGTTTGGTTGGCTGGTTCGAACAGTTTTTAACTTTGCAGGAAACACATTTTGAAAGCAGAAAGGAAGAAGCTGAATGACGGGCACATGATGGAAAAGTCTGGGAAGAAGAACGTGGAACTGATGGAGCATGTTCCCTGAGGAGCCAATAAAAGGTGGGCTCGAGAGAATAGGCAGAAAGTTTAGCCTTGGAGAGAGAAATGTTATATTAACTAGAGACATTTTGAAGTAGACAGGGAAGTGACTGCAATAGTAAATAAGGAAGATTCAGCATGAATCCTGTTTAGGTAAAAATTTATTAAACACAGAACTTTGTTCTCAGCACTGTTGACACTACACAGGCTGCAGAGGGACTCTGGAGAACCTGAAGATGCTTTAATGTCCTTAAAGTGTTCTCCAGTTATAATTTTTAATTTATTGGATAGTTTAGAGAAAAAAACCATAGGCTCAAGATGGAGTTCCTTGTCCTAAGACCCATGTCATGGAGTTTGAACTTAATGCCTGATCTAATTGCAGTTTCAATTTTGTCCAAAAATATAAATCTGAATCATTCAGTCTAGTCATTATCAGTGAAGTAATCTACCACCTATTTCCTAATGATTCCTGAAAGAAAAATTAGGCAATCTATCTGATAAGACCCCCACTTCCTCTGAGGGCAGGTAACTTTGCCTGAAACAACCCAGTTTTTTTGACTTTTGCTATTCTTTCTTATCCCACCCAGTTTCTTCCTATAAAGCCTCCCATATTGTACTACTTCTTGGCGGTCCTCTCTAATTGCTACATGGGATGCTGCTGGATTAATGAATTGGTCAATAAAGCCAATTCGATCTCCAAATTTACTTGATGAAATGTTCGTCTTTTAACAGATTAGTGGCAATGACAGAATCAAAAGGACGTTTAGGGACAAGAGACACAGTATGTCTAACAATGTTTTTGAGTTCTTTGTCTTTCTTGCCTTTTCTAAAGGCCACTAGCAAGTTCCTCTCAGCAAGGACTCCACACTCTTTGAGTCGAGCTACCAATCTAATTGGCTTTTCAGTCCAGAGTTTAACAGGTCATTTTAGAGCTGGGGGATGGTCCCATCTGAAACCTGAGTCCCTAACCCTGGGCTCAGTCTGCAGTTCACCAGTTTAGAAGTCCTTTTCCCAGTTCCAATTTATAATGCCCATTTAATGGAGTCTGCTGGCTTGTTCCACATTGGTGAAAAGGGTTTTGGAGATGAAATAGGCAGGTTTAGGGAGTTTCAGGGATGAGGAGAATCCATGGGGGAGAAATACATAGACGAAGACTTGGAGACCTCAACGTACTTATCTTACTTGTACAGAAGATAGAGAAATGCCACAGGCAAGTGGAAACATTTCTGGCCTGAGCGATTAAAGCAGTCATAAACCAAGGAAAGGGTATCTCTGGCCTCACCATAAGTTAGACTAAATGCAGCTCTGACCTGAGCAGCTGGGAGAGCTATAAGGGAAGGCGTTCTCTGACAGCATAACTGGTAGAAAACTGTAAGATAAATCAAAAGTGACTCCAGCCTAAACAGAGAAGATAACCAAACAAGGAAAAATGTGAACATAGGGGTTCTGGGAACTGACTATAGGGTTAAGGTCCCACGGTAGAAAAGGAGCATCTCCAGCCTATTTAATGCCTCAAGACAAAGAAAGCAGCAGTCACCCTCTGTAGGGGGCCCCTCTGTCAGTCCAAGAGGAACAGAGTCTTAGGAGTAGGAACTTAGAGAACATCTTTCTTAGGTGCCCCTCTGTGCCAAGAGGGACAGAGTTGTAGGCTTAGAATTTAGAATTAAGGTTTAAGAGGTAATATTAGTTTGCAATAAAGTTTCTATGCTTTTCCCCTATCACCTTTTGTCATGGCTTCATTCTTCAAATCCGTTTGGACAAGAACCCAGAAAAGAAATCACCTTGCTCAATAAAACCACCCCATTCCCTGGGAAATGCTGGAAGCGAGAACAGGGCCTTCTTTTGGTATCCACAGTAATCTCTAAACCCCAGCCCTAAGTTCTGTCCTGAAATTCTGCCTTGGAAATGGCTGGTGGCAGCTGTAGGTCTCCTGTTGTTTAGAACTAGTTCACAATCCCCACTCACTGAAGTCCGCTGGTTCCATCCTTTCACCAGTCTTTAGTTCTTTGGTTATTGCTGATGTCCACAGTTTTGTTTACTTGGTTACTATTGGTTTCTGTTAATGTGGGCATGAGGTAAAGGATACTGCTAAAAAAAAAAAAGTTTATATCAAAACATGTGAGTTTATCACTTTCTGGCCCACCGATATATACGTATGTTTATTTATTTATTTTTGACAAGTATAGTTAATAAAATGGCAAAATTTTACTAAAATAACCTAGAATTACAATGCCCATTGTGGGAACATTCCAATTAGACAAGATTATTGATTTCAGAAATGCACTTGAGACCTAGCTGGTTTGGTTACGTGAATAGAATGTCAGCCCATGGACTGAAGGGACCCAGGGCTTCAATTCTGGTCAAGGTCACATATCTCGGTTGCATGCTCATTCCCCAGCCTTGATCAGAGGTGTGCAGGAGGCAACCAATCTATATGTCTCTCTCACATCAATGTTTCTCTCTGTCTCTTCCCTTCCCTTCCACTCTCTCTAAAAGTCAATGGAAAAATACCCTCAGGTGAGGACTAACAAAACAAAACAAAAGAAAATGCACTTGACAGCAAGGGATCTCCAGTTGAATCAACAGAATGGGATGCCTATTTTAATTAATATGCAGAAGCTTCCAAAATAGCTTCATTAAAAGACTCATGATGAAAGGCTAATGAAAAATTAAAGGTACAAGAGGCACCTAAAACAAAAGATGACAGGGCAAATGTGACCTCTACTTCCCCACTTTTTTCATCTCAGTATTCACATTTTACTAATTCTATGACTCAATTGCTTTTCATTCTGAAGACCTTTACCTTTTAAAATAAAACCACCTGAGGTTGTAGATAAATCTTCTCAGACACCCTTCAAACCTGGTCAAAGACTGACTAAGGGCCATAGTTTAAAATTTTACTAAATCTAGGGAGGAACACCAAATTTTTTTTGATAACTTTAGAGTTATTATTTGAGCCTGTGACCCAGGGCTGCCAAATCTTTATCAGCTTATGCACATGTTGGTAGGACTTGTTGAAGTCTGGAAATAGATGCAGGAAGCAGGATAGGAAACCTACCAGGATATTTGAGATTCTCAACCAGAAAGAGGTTGCAAAATAGAATTACCGGATTAAAGGGGTCCATTTGCCTGCATGCATCAAAGCCCTATAATTTTTGCAGCAAAGAAAGTAGAGATTTATTTAACAAAATGGTGCCAAACCCAGAGGCACAAATGAACTAGTAACCTGGCTCCCCAAGGGTCTGCACAGGGATAGATTCTATATGGGGAAAATTGTTAATGATGGTGATTATGGACTCTATGGATTGCTTGGGCCCTGGGTAGGGAGTAGTTGATTATTGAATCAGGGTCACACTGTTAACCATTGCATAGTTCTTTCTAGTTTCATGAGGGCAGGGTAGTTCTGCTTTCCTAGGCCTGGGACTGAAACACAACTGAGGTCACGACGCTATCTTTACTTTGAGAAAACTGTATCAGTGGTTAAAGGACCTGAGACATTATTCTTAAGACAGTTTGGTGCTGACCAGAAGGCCCTGTTATTTGTCTCCTAGGAACTATAAATGCCTAAATGACTGACATACAACCAGGCATTGCCTCTTAGATGATCAAAATGTGCCCCTGACTGTTCACAAACAAACCGAGACATCTCATCAGTCAACTGCCATGAATTCACATTGTTGAATGAGGGAGGATCTACCAGAAGGTTTTTCATGATTCAAAATTTGCTTCCTTTGGCCAATCCCTGCTCCCTGGTGAGGAGTAAATACAAATGAGGCTATAATGAGGCACTTCTTCTTAGCTCTCAAAAATAGTGTAGAATCAACTGTTAAAGCATCAGCTGCCCAGCAAAAATCCTTAGAGTTTCGAGCCGAAGTTGTTCTCGACAGTAGAATAACACTTAGCTAAGCAAGCAGGTGTCTCTGCTGTGGATACCACCACCTGCCGCACCAGGATTAACACTTCTGGGGAAGTTGAAACTCAGTTACAGAAAATCACTGAGCAAGTCACTTAAATAAAAAGGTGATCTCAATGGGGTCTTCATTTAATTGGTTTGGGTCTTGGGGACCATGCCACCAAAGCACAGTCCTGGCAGTGGAAATTGTCTTGTTTATAATGATAATAATTTTGCTGTCCTGTTTGATTTTCTCAAAATCTTTAAATGTATGGTTTCCAACCACTAAGCAAATGATCTTCCTGGGATTGATGCATCAGAAAAGAACAAAGAGAGCAGCTGACTTAAAGACTGTGATCCTGAAGCCAAGACTTAATCCAAAACATCATGAATATCACACAGAGGATCAACAAAAGGTTCCAGAACCACAGAGCAGTAGCAGAAAGAGGTACTAATGCCTTAAATTTGGATCACGTCTCTTAGTCAATCAAGCTGAGAGTCTGATCCCCTCCTTTTGATTGAGAAAGGGAAAACCACAGGCCCCAAATGGAGTCACATTCTAAAGCTGATATCACTGAACTTCGACTTAATACTGAACAAATTGTAATTTCAACCTTCCACAGGAATGTAATCTTAATTGGTCAGTCTAGAATTTTTAGGGCAGTACTAATGACGTAATCTGTCACAGTCTCTCCTATCCCCCTAAAGGAAGCTCAGGCAATTGTCTGCTGGACTGAGACCTGCCCCAGTCCCCACTGCAGCTCACGGCTCACAGTTCCTTTAAAGGTGCATGAATTCATGCACCAGGCCCCTAGTATAATATTTAAAAAGCAATCTTATAAAAATTATGGTAATATGGAATTACCCCCTCCTATCTAAACTAATAAAAGCGAAATAGTAAAATTAACCGTTTCTCCGAGACAGGGTAAGCCATGCCCACCAGCCAATCAGAGTGGCTGTATGCAAATTAGCCCAGCCAACATGGAGGCCGCCACTCACCGACCTGAGTAAACGGCAGTTTCCATTGCGGCAGGAGCGAAAGTGAAGCTGCGCCCGCTCCGCTTAAACTGGCTCTAGCGAAACACAGATTTGAAACAATATAACAATCATAGAATCCTCGGGGAGCTGAAGGAAAGAGCAGCCGGGGCCTCACCAGTAAAAGTAACATTGTGTCATTATAGACACTGCGAGGTGAGGCAGAAAGGAGGCTTCCTTAGTAGTTAGTAGGCCGCCTTAAAGGAACAGTGTATCAATTATAGGAGATAAACAAATCCCCAGGCCTTAAAGGAAAAGCATCAATTATAGGAGATAAACCCCAGAAACCTGCTTCCAGCCAGCCTTGCTGGGACGTTGGGTCAATGGGACCTGTGGGCAGCCTGAAAGCCCCTCACCCAGGCTGGTCAGGCATGCCAGCAGGTGGACATCTCCAGAGGGGTCCCAGACTGCGAGAGGGCACAGGCCGGGCTGAGGGACCTCCTGAGTGCACAGAGCGGCTGCAGGG